>JAOVYX010016751.1:0-23839 GCA_035668315.1 Drosera spatulata
ACTTGTGGATCTAGTTTGATAATGCTTTAAGTGTATTTCCATTTGGATTTATTCTAAACCGAGTTAAGTTGAATTGCTTGGTTAGGGTTTATGGGACCCTAGCGGGAGTAATGTCATGAGGGTTTTCAGAAAAGGACTTGAAAATCGGGACGTTACAGGTTTGTTCAAGATGAATGTTATGACTATAATCCGTGACAACGAAATTAGTGAAGAGAAGTCTCTATTTACTTGGCTGAGTGTTCAAACTTGTGCCATGTTAGCTTTAGACTTGTTAATAAAATTCTTTCAAAAAATTGATGAGTTTGAGCGTATAGCCTTCATTTAAAATTGATTCACACAAATGTGAAGCATGTGCGGAAGCTAAAATCACTAAGGCTCCTTTTCCAAGAGTTGAAAGGACCTCTTCAACGGTAGATTTAAATCACACAGATATATATGATCTAAAGTTCGTGCAAACTAGAGGTGGAAAGAAATACTTCATTATCTTCATTGATGGTTGCATGAGATATTGCTATGTGTATCTATTATATGGTAAAGATCAAGCCTAGATGTGTTCAAGCAATATAAAAGTGAAGTTGAAAATCAATTTAACAAGCGAATAAAGATGATTCGCAGTGATAGAGGTGGAGAATATGGAGCACCTTTTGATGAGTTTTTCTCTGAAATTGGTATTATTCATCAAACGATTACCCCATATTCACCACAATCCAACAGCATTGGTGAACGCAAGAATCGCATTCTCAAGGAGATGATGAATGCGATGATGATCAATTCAGGCTTATCACAGAACATGTGGGGGGAAGCTATTATAATAGCAACACACATTTTAAATCGTATTCCTCACAAGAAGTCAAACGAAACTCCGTATGAGTCATGAAAAGGTCACAAACCTTCCTACAAATACTTCAAAGTGTGGGGTTGTTTGGCAAAGGTTGAAATACCTAAACCCAAACAAGCTAAAATCGGAACTAAGACTATTAATTGCATATTCATTGGGTATGCTCAAAATAGTAGTGCTGATTGATTTTTGGTTCATAGGTCTGAAAATATTGAAGTGACCAAAGGGATTGTCGTTGAATCAAGAGCCGTTGTCTTCTTTGAAGACATACTCCATCACAAGGAAGGGAAAGCTAAGCACTCTCATAAACGAGCTCGAGAACCTTCAAGTAGTACTCATCCATAAGGAAAGGAACCTAGAAGAAGCATGAGGTCCAAAACAATGAAAGAATATGGATCGAATTTCCGAACATACATGTTGGAAATCGAACCAAGAACTCTTGACGAAGCGTTGTCAAGTCAAGAAGCTCCTTATGCTATGTCACGATAATCACCCGGCTTAGCTGGCACGTGACATCACTGCCGCTATAGACGGAGTGCATAGCTAGGCAATTTTTAAGATAGGGTCTACAATAAGAACGTACATGGAATCCATGACCAAACTAATCCATAGTACAAACTTCAATACTGGAAATGGAAACTAGTCATCGATATTACATACCCAAGTATTTATTGTTACACGATGTTTGAATACATTAAACTCCAGTGCCATAAGACATTAAACTAGTCATCAATATTACATACCTAAGTATTTATTGTTACACGATGTTTGAATACATTAAACTCCAGTGGCAGAAAAGAGTACGAGATGATCATTATTACAAACATTTAGTGTTTGACCAGACAACCCAAATATTACAGCACTACATCTTTATTTTTCGCAGGAACATTGCCATCAGCATGCACTTACTCAGAGAACACTACATCGTCGATGCAGTCCCAATACACAGGTGAGTGGCATTTTCTACCATATAGTACTTTGATCGACGCCATGTCTATTCTGGCATGGAAACTGTTGTTGTAGATTGGGATCCCAAGATATTGTGATGTCGAGAGCACACGATCGAAGCATGTCTTCAAGCATCTGGATAGTTCTCTCTGTCTAACAATCAGTGGCATGATGGAATGCCCTGTTGAAATTTAGTCGGGTCATGCATGCTTCTTGTATACCCTTCCAAAATTGTGATTAGAACCTTGCATCCTTGTTTGGTACGATAGAACTCGACACTCCGTGCAGTCTCGACAATCTCGTTCATATACAACTCTGCAAGTCGTTTCACGTTCCATGTTTTCTTGATGGGTAAGAAGTGAGCTGACTTGGTCAATAGATCTACGATCACCCAAATCGAGTTCTTTCCTGCCGCTGTCGTTGGGAGTCCAGTGATGAAGTCCATAGAGATCGATTCTTACTTCCACGTAGAAATTTCCAATGGCTACAGTAACTCTCCGGGCCGCTGATGTTTGATCTTGACTTGTTGACGCGTGATTCATCTGGTGACAAACTCCACGATTTTCCTTTTCATATTTTCCCATCAAAAGTTGTGTTCCAAATCTTGATACATCTTGTTACCCCCAAGGTGAACCGATGTGCCTCTTCTATGATCCTCCTTTTCAAGTTCAGGTTATTAGGTACGCAGAGGCGTCTTAGGAATCGAATGGACCGTCCTCTTGTACCATGAAGCCTGGTGCTTTCCCTTGGGCTATTTCATTCATGATTCTCTACATTGACCCTTCCGTCCACTAGGCTTGCACAGGTTGGTTGGATTCGCAAGTTTGCCATTACTCCCTCCAATGATGTCACCCTAATCTCTATCCCCAGCTTGTTGAATTCATCTATCAGTTTAGCTTCAGTGATCCTCAACATTTGAAGGCTATCTTCTGCCCTGCTCAGTGCATTGGCCACCACATTGGCCTTGCCAGGGTGGTAGTGAATGTCTAGGTCATAATCCTTCAGTAGCTCTAGTTACCTCTGTTGTCGCATGTTCAGTTCCTTCTGCATGAAGTTATACTTTAGGCTCCTATAGTCGGTAAAAACTTGACACGTGACTTCATATAAATAGTGCGACAGATCTTAAGAACGAGGACCACAGCCACTAGCTTTAGGTCGTGTGTCGGGTAATTCACGTCATAGGGTTTGAGTTGTCGTGATAGGCAATCACCTTGCTGTGTTGCGTTAACACACACCCTAGACCCTGTATAAAGGCATCGCTATAGATGCAGAATCCCTCCTCTCATGCTGGAAGGGTAAGGACTGGTGTAGTGGTGAGACGTCTCTTCAACTCCTGAAAATGCTGCTTCGCATCCTTCCATCCACAAGAACTTCAAGGACTTGCATGTCAGATTGGTCAAGGCCACCACAATCTTGGAGAAATCCTTGACAAATCGCCTGCAATACCTTGCCAGACCGATGAAACTCTTGTTCCCTGGCGTTGGTCGGTCTGGCTCAATCAACAACTGCTTCTATCTTCTTCAAATAAACACTGATGCCTTCCCCGGACACTACATGCTCGAGGAACACCACTTCACTCATCCAGAATTCATATTTTTGAACTTTGCTATTGGTGATGTGTCCATAGCGTCTCCAAAACCAATCGAAGGTGGAGTTCGTGATCTTGTATGGTTCTCGAATAGACTAGGATGTCATTGATGAAAACCAACATGAAATGGTCAAGATAAGGTTCGAAAATACGATTCATCAAATCCATTATCACCGACGGGGAATTAGTGATCCCAAATGGCATCACTAAGAATTCATAATGTCCGTAAGGAGTTCGAAACGTCGTCTTGGCCACATTAGTAGGTTGAATGCGAAGTTGATGATATCCAAAACGAAGGTCGATCTTGGAGTAGATGACAGCTCCCTGTAGCTGGTCGAATAAATCGGCGATGTTGGGAAATGGTTATCGATTTCGAATCGTGATCTTATTCAATTCATGATAATCGACACATAGTCTTATGCTCCCGTCTTTCTTCTTAACAAACAATACTGGCGCTCCTCACGGTGAGACGCTAGGTCGCGCGTATCCTTTTTGGACTAGCTCCTCCAACTGCTTTTTCAACTCCTTCAATTCCGATAAGGCTATGCTATAGGGTGCCTTCGACACAGGAGCCGCGCCTGGTAATAAGTCGATGCCAAAGTCAACCTCTCGTCATGGCGGCATCCTTGGGGTGTCATTTGGGACCACGTCTGTGTACTCCCTAATGATGTGTATTGTCGATATATATCTATCTCTGCCTCGGGCGAGGTCTTGAAGCTTCATAAGTAGCCTCAGCACCCCTTTCGCAATAGTTTTTGGGTGATTAGTGTATCACTAATGAAAGTTCAAGTCTCGAGCCCTCTCCATGGATATCGATCTTCCAACACTTGGGGCTCTTCAAGTGAACAAGTTTCTTTTCGCAATAAATAATGGCCTTATGTGCCTCGAGCTAGTCTATCCCCAAAATCACATCAAAGTGGTGGAGATGAAATTGAATCAGGTTAATAGGAAATTCCTTACCCCCTATCACTATAGGAACCTGGGGAAGAAGGCTTGTGCACGATATGGTGTCACCATTGGGTGATCCAATGTGAGTCACTTTGTACAGGTGAGTGGTCGCTATGTCACATCCTTCCATGAATGATATTGAAACGAATGAGTGTGTCGCAGCAGAATCAAATAAAGCATAGACCGTATGCGAAAGTAATCGGATGTTACCCGTCACGACAACACCACTCTACTGCGCTGCAAGGGGTTCCAGACAGAACAATCGACCACCTGGCCTGTTGGTGGGTCCTACAGACTGCTTGCTAGAAGGTCCTGCACGGGATCCAGATGAGGGTCTCTTGGAGCGAGTTCGAGTGGCTGACATCTTCTCTCGACAATTGGTACTCTTATGGCCCGACCCTCCATAAGTGAAATAGGTGAGGATAGTCGTGCGACACTCTCGTACATAATGCCCAAGACCGCACCTATAACAAGTGTAGTTAGTGTGGCTAGCGGTCTAGAGACGACGCGCTGGTTACCCCCTGGACTCAATGGCGACTCGCGGTATTGGTTTTTCTGTCCCCGGAACCTCTTTGGTGAGCCATCATAGAAAAAAGGGGTTACCTTGTGAAGGCATTGAAAAGGTTGGGCTGTTCCCCGACCTGGAACCTGAATAGGATGACTGGATGGATCGTTTCCCTTCCCAGTTGCCCTGTTAGGCACGCATCTCCTTGTTCGCTTCATAGAAACTCCGCTTCTTGATCACCGCCTCATGTAAATCCTGAAAAGTGTCAAACCTCATTGCACCAATTGCCATCTTGAGCCTCTAGTTGAGGACCTGAATGAACGGACTCTTCTTCATCTTCTTGGCGTGGTAGAAAGATGGTGCGTGGCGTAGGAGTTTAGTGTACTCCTATGCATACTCGACCGCCGTCATATGCCCATGTTTCAAGGTGACTAATTCCTCTTCTTTCCTATCTCTCAATTGTTTCGAATAATACCAATCTCGGAGTAGTTGGGTGAACCTCTCCCAATTGAACTCTAGGGCTCAGGCATAGTCCTCCACCGTTTGCCACTAGACATCTGCCTCCTCCTTAAGGTAGTAAATGGCGTAATCCACCCTCCAATGGTTCGGGCACGGACAACAGCGAGAAACTTCTCGAACTCTCGAATCCACTCCTCTAAGATGGTGGGATTGCCTTCTCGAGTGAACCGCGGTAACTTCCATGTGTTGATGTTCCGCTAGATCGTGTCCCTATCCTCTGCTGGTAGAGGCCTTCGGATCGTAGCCCCAAGGAGTTCGTAGACTAGGAACTCCGTGAGTTCGGTATGGGTTCCTAGCCCTGAGGAGTTCGTAGACTAGGAACTCCGTGACTCCGGTATGTGGGTGGGTTCCCAGCTCGCTGACCCCGTACGCCTTCGGCTCTAGGATGCCCGTAGCCTCTGCCTTGCAGTGCAAGAGTCTCAGAAGAGTCGTCTCATCAGTGTCAAGGATCCATGGTAGTCTGTGATAGCTGTACAATCAGAAGAGAGGTTTTTTTAGTTGTTTTGTGAGGCAATGGTATCGATGCTTGACATGTATTTCTAAGAACATAGTGTAGTAAAGAAAACAAAAAGGCAAGCATGACATAAAAAAACATTGGTACCAAGGCTTAACATGCATTTATGCGAATTGAGTGCAGTAAGTAAACAAAAGGCAAGCATGACATAAAATAATGTTTGGTACCCCCAAGGGTTTACAATACATGAACCTTATTTCATAACCTTCCCCATAAGTGTCCTTCCGAACTTATTATACATGGTTAATCAAGTCAACCCGATTATTGGGTGTATATTACATAGACTTGTCGTCTATCTCACAGTCGGTATAAATCATATTGAGTATGTCATCAAACCTTATTCGTTACTTGCCATTCTCAAAGTACTTCCCATTTGGATTTTCATCTATGAGCAGATTCGATAAACTTCATGATATACCCTGAACCTTTCTTCGGGAGGAGATTCTAGTAGAACTTTGGCTTGAAAGACCAGATGTTTAAAGCAATTTGATTGTCAGCCTTTGGCAAGAAGTGGTGATGGATCCAGTCAATGTGATCTCACATCCTGGCCCTAGAGTGATAGCGGGGTGTCATCTCCAAAATTTGGTCCACTTCCTGCTCGATGTCGTAGCTTATTCTGCAAAACTACAGTCAAGAACATACTTAGTAGGTTTACCTAAACCCAGTTGTGGCATATCACCTTTTCCTCTCAAGTATTTCTAGCTTAAGCCTCTAAGTTCTTCGTCAACCCTTGGCTCTGATACCATTATGTAACGCCACGATAATCACCCAGTTTAACTGGCGCGTGACGTCACTGCCGCTACAGATGGAGCCCATAGTAAAGGCAATTTTTAAGATAGGGTCTACAATAAGAACATACAAGAAAGTCATGACCAAACTAATCCATAATAAAAATTTCAATACTGGAAACAGAAACTAGTCATCAATATTAAAAACCCAAGTATTTATTATTACACGATGTTGGAATACATTGAACTCCAGTGGTAGAAAACAGTACGAGATTTTTATTATTATAAACATTCAGTGTTTGACTAGACAACCGAAATATTACGACACCACATCATTATTTTTTGCGGGAATATCGCCATCAGCATGGATCTACTCAGAGGCCTCGCCATCATCACCTGAACCTATTAGAAGGAAAGAAACAAAGAAAGAGAAACCAGCGAGCAAAAGTGATTCTCTATAGACCCCGGATACTGCCAAAGATGGGACATCACGTGCTAAGACCTGAGCACGCTCCTAGCTGCCACTTTGGTAGTGTATTAAAACCCCATTATTATTGACATAAATTCAACTTTCGGTCCTTTATGTCCAATTGTCCTGTTTATCAGTTCAAATGTTTACTTTCCATTATTTACGTTTTTGACATCGATCTATCAAATTAAAACATGTGATTTTGTTAGAATGATAGCTCCGCACGCGTATATGTGGAGATTCCTTCCCCTTTCAATCTGCGACCACATAAAATATATTGTCGTTTGGCTCCCTGCAAGCAACTGTCTAGCACCCGAGTTACCAGGGGTGGCTAAGCCCTGTCGCAACCTCGGGTCCCTACAAATTGTTACCCAGCAACCCTTATTGGCATCCCTGCAAGCGACTGCCCAGCATCCAAATTGCCAGGGTTAGCCCCATCGCCTGCCGCAATCTCCTGCCCCTGCAAGCAAGTGGCCAGTGCCTCGAGGATCATGCCACATACACATAAGGGAGAATGCCAATCTTTCCTCCCTCACCAGTACCAACCACCCCCGAAGGCTCGACTCCCATACTCGGATTAAAATAATATTTCGGCCACCTCATGTCACCTATATATCGTTTAACTAGTTGATAATTCCTTACGCATTAATTTATACTATTTATTCATATCACGAGCATTGAAATGCTAAAACGTTCTAATTCCATTAATTTTGTTATTCATTATTTGTCGTTTACAATCAACATTGTAAGTTAATTATTCCGTTGATTCATATGCTTCCATTTTAGCGATGATCGATAAATTCATTACATTATGACCATGCTTAATTCTAGTTTACACTCATAACATAACTGCTATATAGATTGTTACTCAACAATAACCGCCCTTAATCAATATAATCGCCCGCACATAATCATCATCCCCAAACTCACCGCAACATAATCAAGACGATCATCTTTTCACGACAACCATCAGTTTAAATAACAGATCCACAACAAACTACAATACACCACGTACATGGGTCACAGTTCAACACGTGGTGACGGCGCGACGACGGTGGTGGGCTCGTTGGTGGCGACTAGGAAAGGAGAGGCTTTGGCTAGGGGGAGAAAAATATAGAGGGAAAAAGGTTTAGGGGAGGAAAGGAAGAAGGGCGATGGCGGCAATATGGTGACTGGCGATGACGGCATAGTAGGGATTGGCTGGCGGCGTGGGGGTGGCTACGGGGAGGAGAGAGAGGAAGGGAGGAGAGGAGGAAGAGTTGATGTCGGGGAGGGGAAGAGATAGATAAGGGATAAGGGGAAAGGGTAAGGGGCCATGTGGTAGTCCTTGGTTGGTCAACTTAGGATAATTTGGAGATTTTGTTATCCCTAAGATTTATGTTTGGTATAATTATCTTCATTGATTGCTGAAGTAAATATATCAAAATTCTCAGAATTTTATTAGGAGTTCATATTTCTATTCAGAACGTAGTTCGGGGAACTAAAATTTTAGCCCTATCGCACGATTATATTTAAAGTTGTACCTTCTTATCCTGCGTTCGTCCCAATACACAATAGTTAAAATTATTAACATACTTACATTTTTGGGGTCCTTACGCCTTATTGGAAGAAGCTATAAACAAAGAGATAGAATCCATAAAGCGAAATCATAACTGAGAATTGGTCGATCTCCCGTTAGGTAACAAAGCATTGGGTTGCAAATGGATTCTCAAACGGAAATATAAACCTCATGGAACGATTGATAAGTATATGGCCAGGTTGGTTGGAAAAGGATACCGATAAAAGGAAGGTCTTGAATTCTTTGACACATATTCTTCTTTTTCGAGATTAACGTCGATAAGAACACTTATTTCCATCGTTGTTCTGCATAATCTCAAAATTGATCAAATGGATTTCAAGACGGCATTTCTCCATGGAGAATTAGAGGAGGAAATCTATATGGATCAACCCGTGGGATTTGTTAGTACTGGACAAGAAAAGAAGGTGTGTAGATTGGTTATGTCACTTTATGGGCTTAAGCAAGCCCCTAAACAGTGGCATGAAAAGTTTAACAGAGCCATGTTAATAAATGGTTTCAAGAACAACGAAGAAGACACTTGTGTCTACTTCAAGAGCACACCAGAAACATATGTGATAGTGTGCTTATATGTTGATGACATGTTAATAATGGGCAGTACTCATAATATTGATATGACTACAAAGAAAATGTTGATGAAATTTCGATATAAAGGATTTGGGATTAGTAGATGTGATTCTAGGAATAAGAATCACAAGAACTCCTGACGGACTTGCTTTATCACAATCTCATTATATTGAGACATTGTTAAAGAAGTTCGATGTGTATGATAGTACACATGTCAAAACAAAAATTGACATTAGTCAACACTGGGTGAAGAATCGCAGAGAATCCGTATCTCAAGTTGAGTATGCCAGAATTATTGGATATCAAATGTACATTAGCAATAGTACACAATCGGATATCGCATGTCCTATGAATAAACTAAGTCGGTTCAATAGTAATCCAAATAATGACCATTGGATGGCACTGACCAGAGTTTTAAGATATTTGAAATACACTATGAACCATGGATTACATTACAAAAAACATCTAGCTGTATTATACGGATACAACGATGCCAATTATATTCATAGTGGATATCTGACTTCTATGATATTGAGCCCACCAGTGGATATGTATTCATAGTTGGTGATGGAGCTATCTCATGGAAATCCTCTAGACACACATGCATAGCTCGATCCACCATGGAATCCGAGTTCATTGCATTAGATAAAGTTGTTGAAGAAGTTGAGAATCTTCACACCTTGTTAGAGGATGTTCCTTGTTGAACAAAGCCTGTGCCCGCTATCATGATTCTTTGTAATAGTGCTTTGGCGATAGGAAGGGCAAAAAGTACGATATATAATGGTAAGTCTTGACATATTCGTCATAGATATTAGACCATAAGATAATTAATCTTTAGAGGTGTGATTTTCGTTGACTACGTTAAGTCATGAGAAGATCTTGCGGATCCACTGACAAAAGGTTTACCTAGAGAACTCTTAGTATTATTGTCGAAGATATTGGAACTTGAACCCGTGGATCAGTAATTCTCATAGTGGTGACCCAGCCAGTCATGAAAGTGAACTGGTTCAATGAGACAACTCAACTATTAAAATTCGTAGCAGCACTTAGGAGTTACCTCCTACCCATTCCTATGGCTGAAAAGTGCTACCTCCTAAAGAGGGTATAGCATAAAGTATGCTTTTAATGATTCCCACAGAGTATAGGCAGGACACTGGAAGTGGGTAGCTCACCTATGTAAGTGTAAGAGTGGGTCGCCTCCACCAGATGAAAAACTCTAATCCAAGATCGGTCCAAGGCCAAAATGGACACAACCATAAGTACCTAAACGTGTTAGGTAAGATGCTGTGTGGGTACAGCTGTTTTGGTTTACATCAACGATTGGGAAGTTCAAGACATCGCATTCACTGATTAGTCAAGTAAATTCGATATATTCCACTAAGGAAGGTTCAAAGCCGCATGCTACCTCTCTTGATGTAGTATCTTGCCGTCTGGACTCTCTCAAAGTTTGTTTGCATGCATTAATGTCATTCATGTGTGGGATTATAGGAAATCAGCCAACTTTGGATCATATTTTACGTATGTTCTCATTATCAGAACATTACAACTTTGGGCACCTTATAAACTACGTTCGAAGTAGATGAATGTAGTATGTTTAACTTCTAATTACCGATTTCGGATGAATAAAATATTAATGTCTAAAGTTGGTGATGTGTAATGTTATTGTGGACGAAAGTGGGTGGTACCTATATTGAAATTCTTGTAAGGGTAGGTTCCCTTATAAGATTTAAGAATGGAAAAGAGGTTAGGGTCCCAAGAGGTACCCAATTTTGTGGAAGGGAGAGGCTCTAGGCATTGTCCAAGACAAACACACGCGCGCGCGTTGGTCTGGCTTAGCTTGGCTCGTCTCGATTCGGTTTAGAACCGATCGGATTGGATCACGAACATATGGGCCAGCCCAATTCATAAATTATTTTAACTCATCGACGGTCCAGGTCCAGACCCAATCCAGGAGCCCGGTCAAGCTCAGTCTAGTCGAAGGCAGGGTGGACCGTTGCAAAAGTGTCACGTCTTTCCGTCCAAATCCGTATGCTGCATTTCCCTCCGAAAAACCACAGACTTTCCAGCTCTATAAATACAATCTTCCGAAGGCTGCATTACACACATTGAAACCTACATAATCTCTTCAATCGCTGCATTACTCTCCTCTCTTCTTTTGACGTCCACTGTTTCCTATATCTAGTGTTCGAATCCAGTCCGAGAGAGTTCAAAACATCAAAGGGTACGACGTTCCTTCGAGTTTGGTGTCCTTCTCTTCGAAGGTTTTCTTTTAGTCATTGTATCTTTGGAGATAGATCGTCAATAACCGATAGCACCAAGACGGGACAATATTGTCATAAGGAAGAGGGTTTCGTCGCCTCGACTATGTCTTTTGTTCCCTGTTTATCATTCTATTTTGTTCTATTGATTAATCTTGACTAATCTACTAACAATTCTATGCTAGGATCATTAGGATTAACTACTATGGAAGATTTCTCCCGTTGGGTAGTACAGTCCATGATCTTTTCAGATCACTGTGCAACAGTTAAATGGCGAGAGGGAAGTTGATGTGATCAGTGGTGTAAGGAGGGGCCTTGTCCCTCCAAAGGTGGAAATTCGCTATTGGTCGGTGTTGTTGGAGCATATAAGTATGAATTTGTTCCTTGTTAGCAAAGGAATTTGTAACGCCACAACCAATATCTAGCTTATTGGCATGTGACGTCACTGCCACTACAGACAAGAGTCCATTTCAAGGCAAAATTGTAACAGGGTTTACATAAGAGAACGTAAGAGGGAGCAATTATAAATAAATCTCATCATACACAACCTAGTCCACTGATATGATTCCTATAGAGATTATTATACAATCCTCGATACCACACACAAGTAACAACAGAGTACAACAATCAATTATTACAATCATTTGTAATTTGGCCTTAAGGCTCAAAGTACTGCCACACATTCTAACTAATACATATTATACAAGAAAACATCATCCAGGCGCAGCTACTCGGATGCCTCGCCATCCCCACCTGAACCTAAATAAGGAACAAAGCAAAACAAACAGAAAAACCCATGAGCAAAAGATTCCGTCAGTAGATCCCGGGTGTTGCCATGGGTGGGAAGTCACGTGCTATAACCGTGGTACCCGCTATAGACGTCACGTCTCGCAGTATATTAAAACCCCTTTCGGTTATTATTAGTATTTTTAGGCCATAATTATGCTATCACTCTTTTACTTTAATATTCACTTATTTATGTCCCTACGCGACCTATGCCGTCATGTTCCATTGATAATATTAATTGAGGTCCCTGCAGCACGTGCTACAGAAGTATTGCCTTCCACTTTGAATTACGACCCCACTGGACAGAAAAAGGGGACTTTTCCTCTCCTCCTTTTCCCAATGCGACCACAGAATCATAAAAGGGGTTTTCGCCCCTTATCCAATACGACCACATGATCATATAAGGGGTTTCCGCCCCTTATCTAATACGACCACCATATAATAGGGAAATATCCTCCCCTTATCCAATGCGACCACAGTATAATAAATCAGGGGATATCCTCCTCTTATCCATTGCAACCACAATATAACAAGGGACTCCCTCCCCGTGTAAAGGTTGGCTCGCCCCGTTCCCGTCAAACTCGCCTCAGTATGTGACTTGACCTTCTCTGGGGCCAGATTTCATCATCTCGAAAATTTGTATATGTGTCGGGGGTTCATTGTCACATTTAAGTTTAATGATTATTAGCTTCTTATACGGTGACCTTTAATATCATGTTCCATTCACTTAATTAGAGAACTCTAAACCACGGCTTTATTATACTACAGTTAATTGTCTTTTGTTATTTACATTACCCACTAACTTATAATCGTCTCGTTAGATTAGATCGATTTATCAAATTAAAGTCCTTAAGTCTTGCTTTCACATTAGCTTGATTTATTTCTCGTGATGCAAGGACAAACACCCAAAATTCCGTAACTAATCCCGAATCCTAGAGAATGTTCATGGGGAACCGTAACCCTTCAGAGTTATCACCCAAGCTGGCATACACGTTATCAATTTCATCAAGAACTCAAACCCGTCATCGAACCCGTCATCAATTCATCATCAAACCCGTCATCAAACCCATCATCAACTCCTCATCAAAGTTATCCCCTTTCCCAAAACCATCAACAATATCAATAATTCTAAAACAAGAGGGATTTGTGATGGGGTTAGGTTACCTCACTAGGAAGGGGGTCAAACGGAAATTGGCGATTGTGTAGAGGTGATTGTGGAGATCCAGCAGCTGTCCAGTAGCAAGTGGCGCACCGACGACGACATTGGCACCTATTGGGCTCGGGGGTGGCTGACTACGGCTGGTCGAT
Source organism: Drosera spatulata (assembly GCA_035668315.1). Classification (NCBI taxonomy): domain Eukaryota; kingdom Viridiplantae; phylum Streptophyta; class Magnoliopsida; order Caryophyllales; family Droseraceae; genus Drosera; species Drosera spatulata. The sequence continues at coordinate 13,553 of JAOVYX010016751.1, forward strand.
AGTTGGTGGTGGCACGACGGTGGCGGAGCTGAGATCGGCGGCGATGATTGGGAGTAGGGACGAGGTTGTAAGGCTGAGGGAGATGAGGGGGGAAAGGGGGATAGAGAGGGGGGGCTGATAGCGCGACGCGGCGACGACACAGTGGTTGTTGGGAATGTCAGCAGCAATGGTCTGTGGGGAGAGGAGAGGGAGAAGGGGAGAGGAGAGGGGTCGACGGGGAGACTGGCGACGGCTGGAGTAGCGACGGTAGGAGTAGCGACGACGGTGGTCTGGGCGGTAGCGACTGGGTTTGATGATGGGGAGTGGTGGCAGATGAGGGAGATATGAGGGAGTCGGGGAGATGAGGGAGGAAAAGATAAGGGAGAGAGGTGGGGGGAACACGTGGCATTTTGTGGTTGGTCGGATTAGGATAATTTGGGATTTTGTTATCCTTATAATTATGTTTGATAAAATTTACGTTCTCGGATCATCGAAATAAATATACCAAAATTCTCAGTATTTTATTACAAGTTCATATTTTAAATGAGAATGTGATTCTGAGACACTGAATTTTCTAGTTCGAGCACGTGTTTGTATTTTAAGTTGTACGTTCTCCTCCGACGTTCGCGTCCTAGAGCAATAATTAATATAATTAATATTTTTATTTGTTCGGTTCATTACATTACTGCCAACTTTTAAAAAGTGTCGTCCTCGAAACTAAGTAGCCTTGACTACCAACTTTTAAGAATCTGTCGATCACCTTGAAACAGATGAGGGTAGCGCGTTCGCATCATCTCTTCTGATTCCCAGGTGGCTTTGGATACCTCGCCTTTTGACTAGAGAACCTTGACTAGAGCTATCGTTCGATTCTTTGGGACCTTCTCACGGCAATCCAGTATCTCTTGTGGTTGTTTTTTCGTACGTTAAGTCTTCATTGAATATCACCGGTACATGTTGGGTGACATGGCTTGGGTCGGCCAGGTACTTCCTTGGTTGTGAGACATGGAATACGCTGTCCACTGTTGATAAATCATCTGGTAAAGCCAGCCGATAGGCGAGCATTCCCACTCTTACTAGGAATTCTAAGGGGCCGATGTAGCGGGGGCTTAACTTCCCTTTGTTCTCGAACCTCATTACTCCCTTCGACAGGGAGACTTTTAGAAAGACGTGATCTCCAACTTCAAATTCTAACGGTCGTCGTCGGTTATCTACACAACTCTTTTGTCGGTCTTGGGCAGTCTTCATCCCGGACCTAATCAACTTGACTGTGTCGGCCATCTGTTGCACCATCTCAGGCCCTAGAGCCACCACATCGTCAATGCTATCCCAGTGCACTGGCGATCGACATTTCCTACCGTATAATGCTTCGTACGGTGCCATGCCAATGCGAGTGTGGAAACTATTATTATAGGTGAACTCCATCAGTGGTAGGTATGCGTCCCAATATCCCGTAAAGTCGAGTGCACACGCTTGTAGCATGTCCTCCAGTGTCTGTATAGTCCTCTCTGTCAGACCATCCATTGCTAGATGAAAGACTGTGATGGAATTCAGACGTGTCTCGCATGCCTCCTGTATGCCTTTCCAGAATCGCGATTGAAATCTAGTATCCCGATCTGAAATGATGGAACTTGGTACGCCATGTAGGCTAACAATTTCGTTCACATACAATTCCGCCAGTCACCTCATGTTCCACGTCTCCTTGATAGGTCAGTCTGTCCACTATGACCCAAATCGAGTTCTTACCCCCAGTAGTCGTTGGAAGTCCGGTGATAAAATCCATGGATATTGAATCCCATTTTCATGTGGGAATTTCGAACGGTTGTAGTAATCCCCCATGTCGTTAGTGTTCAATCTTAACTAGTTGGCACGTGAGGCATCTTGATACGAATTTTGCTGTCTCCCTTTTCAGGTTACCCCCATTAGAAGTTCTGTCTCATGTCCTGATACATCTTGTTACCTCCATGGTGGATAGAGTATGGTGTCTGGTGTGCCTCCTCCATGATTCTTCTGTTTAGCTCCGGATCATTAGGCACGCACAGCCGTCCCTGGAATCGTATGGCACCCTCTTCATGAATCATAAACCTTGGGGCCTTCCCTAGGTAAATTTCGTTCCTTATCCTCTGCATTGATTCGTCAGTCCCCTGAGCCTGATTCGTCAGTCCCCTGAGCCTAAACTATCTCTTCTTGTAAGGTCGACTGAATCTGTAAAGTCATCATCACCCCTTTCAGGGATGGTACTCGAATCTCTATCCCCAGCTTGTTAAAGTCATCAATCAGTTCGGCCTCTGTGATCCTTAACATTTGCAGACTACCCTCTGCTCTATGAACCTTCTAACTCAGTGCGTCAGCCACTACATTAGCCTTGCTTGGATGATACTGAATATCCAGGTCGTAGTCCTTTATCAGCTCTAAATATCTCCGTTGTCGCATATTCTGCTCCCTTTATGTGAAGATATACTTCAGGCTTCTATGGTCGGTGTAAACCTGACACGTGACATCATACATATTGTGCCACCAGATCTTGAGGGCGAATACTATAGTGGCCAATTCCAGATCATGTGTTGGGTAGTTCACCTCGTAGGGCTTCAACAGTCTTAATGCATAGGCAATCACCTTGTTGTGTTGCATCAACACACACTCAAGACCCTGTATGGAAGCATCGTTGTAGATGCAAAATCCCTTCTCACCCACTGGAAGGGTGAGGACCGATGCTGTAGTTAGGCGTCTCTTCAGTTCTTGAAATAGCACAAATTGCATGGTTTTATAATAAAGGTGCTAAAGATACAAATTGGTTATGGCACAAAAGTTAGCTCACCTAAATTTCAAAACCATAGCTAAGTTGTCCTCAGAAAACTTAGTAAGAGTACTTCCTCAAATCAAGTTCAAGAAGTATAAGCTGTGTAAGTCATGTCATGAAGGAACATTTCTAGGATATTCCACAATTAGTAAAGCCTTCAAAGTATATAACAAGAGAAGATAAACGGTTGAAGAGTCAGTTCATGTTTCCTTTGATGAATCTGAAATGTCCATTTGTACTGCTAATGTCTTTGATGAGGAATGTTCACGCATAGATGGTGAACAGGATGCAGACAAGAGCTTCGATGTTGTAGAAAAGGATGAACAGTCTACAAACACAAAAGAGAACAGTGTTGTAGCAGAGCCAGAATAGTCCATAATACAACAACAACTGGAGCACATCACCATTAATCAAGATAAAAGGAGATGGATGAAGGCACATACACAAGATGACATCATTGGAGACAAGGATGCACCAGTACAGACTAGAAGAGCAACAACTAAAGAATGCCTGTCTGCATGTTTCATATCAGAAATGGAGCCAAAGACAGTCAATGAAGCTCTGAGCAATCCAAACTGGATTGATGCGATGTAGGAAGAGCTAAATCAATGTCAATGGAATGAAGTATGGTATCTGGTGTCTGGACCCAAAAATTATCCGATTGTTGGCTGCAAATGGGTGTTCAGAAACAAGACTGATGAAAATGGAATAGTCATTAGTAACAAAGCCATGCTAGTGGCAAAACGTTACTCACCAGAAGAAGGGATTGATTTTGATGAAACCTTTGCCCCTGTTACGAGACTAGAAGCAATAAGAATGTTCCTTGCCTATCTTGCATACCAAGGTTTCAAAGTCTATCAATGAATGTAAAGATTGCCTTCCTCAATGGAAAGCTGCAAGAAGAGGTGTATGTTGAACTGCCTCCTAGATTTGAAGACTTTGAACATCCAAATCATGTCTACGGGTTAGACACAGCATTATATGGCTTAAAACAAGCTCCAAGGGCATGGTATGAAACTCTCTCAACTTTTCTGTGTGAAAATATTTTTCAGAGAGGAAAGATAGATACCACCTTCTTTCTTAAGAAGAAAAAGGAGCATACACTCTTAATGCAAATTTATGTGGATGATATTATATTTGGCTGCACCAATAATAAATTGTGTGAGAGATTTACTGGCTTAATAAAATCAAAATTTCAAATGAGTTTACAGGAAGAGCTAAAATATTTTTTAGAACTTCAGGTATAACAGCTAAATAGTGGAATATTCATAAATCAAGCTAAATATCTGAAAAAATATTGTCAAGAAATATGGACAAAAAATACAAGTCATATGAAAACTCCTATGAGCTCAGCTGCAAAGATAGATAAAGATGAGAGTGCGAAAGGAATTAACCAAACAATATATAGGGGCATAACAGGATCACTTCTGTACTTGACTGCTAGCACACCAGACATCCTATACTCAGTTTGCGTATGTGCAAGATATCAATTTGACCCCAAAGAATCCCATCACACAGCAGTAAAGAGAATCCTGAGATATCTTAAAGGTACTCTAGATCTGGGTGTATGGTATCCTAGGGAATCAGATTTTACACTAATAGGCTATTCAAATGCAGACTTGGTAGGTTGTAGAGTTGATAGGAAAAGCACCAGTGGAACATGTCATTTTCTTGGTGCAAGATTGATATCATGGTTCAGCAAGAAGTAGAACACAGTGTCAACCTCTACTGCAGAAGCAGAATATATATAGCTACTGGAAGCTGTGCTGCACAAGTGTTATGGATGAGGTCACAGATTGCAGACTATGGTATGACATTTTCAGAAATACCAATATTTTATGACAACACGTCTGCAATGACAATTTCAGAAAATCTAGCCTTTCATGCAAGGACCAATCACATAGATGTCAAATATCATTTTATTAGAGATCATGTGCAAAAAAGGTCATATTAAACTAGAACACATTCCAACTTAAAAATAAATTGCAGATATTTTTACAAAGCCTCTTAATGAGAGCAAATTTATCCAATTTTGAGGACAGTTGGGTATGATTGATTTAAATCAATAAAATAGCCTAAATGCTCTATTGCTCTACAACACATGTATAATGCAGACCAACATTATTTTTACCCTACTACAGTTCGATTTTTGAAAAGAAACAATGTTTTTGCCTAAATTTTTGTAATAGTCAATTCAATGACTGGAACTGTGCAACGGTTATTTTTTTGCTTACAACGGTAACTTTTTTGATCGGTATAAATATTGAAAATTTTCAACCAAAAGCACTTTTACTCTCTATCTCTCTCTCTAAGCACCCTCAAACTCTCTCTCTCTCTCTCTTTCTCTCTCTCTCTCTACTACAAAGCCTAGTTCTATTCTCTCAAATCTGATTTTCACAAGCAATATAACTTTTTCTCAAATTCTTTCGAAAAATGGCCAACACTCGTTCAAACACACCCTCCAAGAGTGACAAGAACCAAGAGCAACGAAGCCCAACCAGAAGAACTAAGTTGCAGACCGGAGTGGTTTTGGACTTCGAAACCCTATGAGACGAATATGATGAAGTCAAGGAGATCTCTGAGTTGATTCAAGATACTGGTCTGAAATACTTCAGTGAAAAAACCAGTAGAATATATGACGAAGAGGTACTTGATTTCATTTGAGAAGGCCAAGGTTGTAGAAGACTTTCAAGGCATCACATATGCATCCACCAGGAGAATTGGGATCATCATTTCTCCTAATGACTTTGAGGAATTATTCAAAGTCTCTAATGAAGGTTCTAGAGACATTCCAGTCTCTGTTGTGAATGACGGAAGGCATGCTATGATAAGAGAAGAACGTCAGAAGGAAAGTATAAGGACGATGAAAAAATACTTATCAAAGGCACACAAACTGCTTGTAGACATGGTCGAAAAGGTGACCATGTCCAGGGAAGTCTCCAATGACCAAATCACCACTGATCAACAGGAGATAATGTGTGCAATCCTCACTAAGCACAAAATCAACTAGGCGAAGCTGTAGAGGCTAGACATCAAATATTGGAAGGGTTATCAGCAGACTCCTAAAAGAGAAACTCAAACTCTCTTATAAGAGAGGAAGGCCATGGACTGTGGCCAAGAAAATAGATGTGAAAAAGATTGGAAAGCAACAAATTGGTTTCTCAAAGAAGGCAACAATAGTGCACACTACAACAAAGGCTGCAGAGCAGCCTAGTAAGAAGGTAATGGTGGAGCACAAGGGAAAGGCTATTAAGAAGGTCACGAAAGTGAAGCAAAAGCAGGCCCGGGTCACCAGAAGGAAACTCGTTCTACAGACCTCAGATGAGGAAACCTTGCCAGAAATCCATACTGCACAACCCATGGAAATGGAAGAGGAAACTCACTCTGCACCAGCATATAAGCAGACTAAAACCAGCTCTCAAAGAACAACTTTGGCAGAAGTTGTGGGATCATCCTCAAAGAGCATCCCTCCAAAGAAGCCTGAAATGGCTGTACTCAAAGCCTGAAATGGCTTTGGAATATCTCAAAGCAGGAGCTGATGAAAACCTTCAGCAACTCATTCTAAAAGTACAACAAAGGTACCAGAAAGTCAGAGAAGGACTCATGGCACAACTTAGGCAGGAGTTGAAAGCACAAGGGTATACAAGAAGAGAAATTGAAGACATTGAGGCCAAACTGAGAAGAATACAGACTAATCAGCCTCTCAATGCATCTACTCCAGTCTCTTTGGCAGTAAGGGCTACTGCATCAGAGGCGTACACAACTGTTATCATTCCTATCTCTACTGCAGGAATGGAGCTAGTTGAGATTGAAGAAGAGCAACCATCAAATGCATTTGAAGTATGGGGCATAACAACAACTAAAGTATGGGCCATAATAACAACTACAATGGAAACTACAGACAAGGCTGAAATACAGGAGCCACTGTAGACGATCCAATCTCAACAGGAAAAGGTATTGGAACATAGAACAAGAGATAATGAACTACTTGGCAAACCTCAAAAGGAAGCCATGATCTAGCAGGTCATCAAGGAGCACATGCTTCCACTGAAGAGAAGGTCCAAGGCTGTAAGGTCGAAATTGATTCCATCAGGACCTACCACAAGATATAGAATCAATCCTGATGGAATCAGAACAGAGATTGGAATTATAGACAACATGATAGAAGCTGAGATAGAACAGTTGGTATTGATGCAAAGGAGGGAAGCTAACAAAAAGAAAAGGCCTACCGAACCATACATATTATTCAGTGGAGCTCTCGAGATCAAGGACTCAACCTTGAGAACCAAAAGACATAAACAGGCTCAACTGCAACATGTGGAGTTTGTCCACACACCGGAGGTAGAACAAGAGCTCAAAAATTAGTGGACAAGCATGTTAGAGCGACAACACTTGAAATCTATGATTATCTATCTAGACCAACCACTGGGAAAGCACCATCCTTCGGAGATGATGATGATGGCCTTGATGAACATCCAGAGGCAGAAAGCCATGATGATGATGGTGATGATATCATAGAGGAAATTGCTAAAGAGGGAATCAAGGAACAGTCCACAGCAGAACCACCTGCTGCAAAAGAGCCAGCATCAAAGTCACCAGCAGCCGCAACAAAGTCATCATCATCAGCAGCAGAGTCATCAGTAGCAGCAGCTGAGATAACAGCAACAGGAGGATATTTAGCAAAACCAGAAGAATGGGCAGCTGAGGCACCTATGACAGACAAGCCAAAAATAACCAAACCAAAACAAGAAGACACAACAGTAGCCGAGAGGTTAGAAATAGAAAGATCAGCTACAGAGGGATCAACATCAGACATTTCAGCACCACAAGGCACAAAAGCAGGAGAGGCTACCTCAGAGAATAAGGAAGCAGATGATGAACAACCTACTACACAGAAAGGGTTCACAGAGGTCACAGCTCTTGACCTTACTCCAACACAGACGAAGGAAGTTGCCATAGTTAAAGATGAGTCACCTGATATGACTTCTGCACTCAAGGAGGAGCAAACTACAGACGACAGCACCTTCAAAGCCATGACAAATGAAGAAATCAAGAAGCAATTGATGAGTGACACCTCCACAAGTCAGGAGCATATGCACAACCAGGATGCATCCCCTCTGAATCTTGTGTTCACTCCTACATCCTCTTTTGGACTAGTGCAAGGCAGATTCACCCTCAGTTGGATTTCCACAAGGTCTATTATACAGTGGAACATCCAACATTCCCATTACACTCCAGACGGCATCCAGATCTCTAAGGCAAGCCCTAGAGGATATCAGAATGACACCAGTACATGAAAAACCATCCTCAACTGCCAGAACGATAGCCACTGCTGCAGTTCCTCCACCTAATCAATCCTCTCCACCAGAAACAATGGTTGAATATAGACTGAGGCAACTGGATCAGGAAGTGTACAACATGCATCAATGGACAAAGTACGCATTCAAGCATCTTCTAAATAGACTAGAGCCAGTTGCAAACGAGTTGGAGTCTGAGAAGAAAACCAGGAACAAGTGCTTTGAAGAGTTCCATGACATTCTCGCTGACATAGGTGAGGGACTTCTCAAACAAATTCAAAGAAGCAATGCTCTCTGTAGGATCCACAGGTACAACCTAGAGGGGGGAGGGGTAAATAGGTTGTTTTAAATTTTTCAGTGTAATGCAGCGGAATAGTGGATTTTAATGAACTTAAGTTCTCTACAGAGCATCTAGAAGGTCTGTAGCAGAGACTTAAACTTTGAGAATTTATCTCTGTTTGCTGTTGTGATTGATTCCTAACGGTTCTAACAGTTCAAAACAATAAAAAGAAAATAAAAAACACAGGATTTACACTGGTTCAGACACTCGTTATCAACTGATAATCGAGAGCTTAGGCCAGTCTTCCCTTGGTGACTATTTTAGTCAATCCAAGAGGTGAGTTCACTATCTTCTTGTTTTTGGCTTACAAGACAACCCCTTTACAAGCTAACTAACTTGTTAAAATCGAAGAACCTAGACCCATTGCACAGATTCCTTGCTGGACTATGCTGCAGCTTCTGTTCTTCGGTGCAAACTAGTGAACCCTTCTTCTTTCTATTCTTCAATTTAGCTCACTTGAACAGTTTTAGAATTCAGATTGGTTTTGCACACTTTGTACATTCAATCTCTCGTTCAACAGCACTGTTCTTTGAGCTCTTTGATCCCCTTTTATAGGCTGAGGGAATGAACCCGTGACTGTGTACTTAACCTGATGGTGACAGCTTGTCACATGTGATCCTTCACTGATGTTGACAACTCACCTTTTTCTGATCCTCGTACTGTCACTCTGAACCTCAAATCTTCGATGTGATTAATCCTCGGACTTTTGCTCTAACTAAAGCAACCATCTCTGCTGCACTCAGGTCTGTTGTAACTCAGTCTGCACTCAATATTGTTGAGACCTCGTCTGCACCCAGTCACTGCTGTAACCTTGTCTGCACCCAGATCTGATGCAATCCATGCATTGCTGTGTTGGTCCTTGTTTGCAAGATTAATCCCAGATCCTGAAGCTTTTGTAGGTCTTTTGTTGTTCATGCATGTGTTACCTGCTTACCCAAAATTCTCTGTAGTAGTCTGCATCTTGTCACGGGTAGGCTAATTTAAGGAGTTCTCCTTGAGGAATTGTCTAGAGTTCTCCACATTTTTCTAGACAATTCCATACTTTTCTAGGGTTCTCCGGAATTCTCTAGAATTTTCTAGAGTTAGGAAGAGTTCTCTAGAGAATTCCTTGTAAATATCTTAGGGGAAGAGTCTAGAAGACTCTTGTTTATTCTTATGAGAAAAAGAGTATGGAAGAGTCTAGACCACAAAGTCTAAACCCTTCCATGAAGGTGTATACAAAAAAATACAAGGCTCATTTGCCAAACCATCCCAAGGCATCCAATCTCATCCCAAGGAATCCCACATTCCACAAACTCAAAGCTTTGTAAGCCCTCAAGTGTTCTCAATACAAGCTTGTTTCTAAGCCCAAAACTCTCTTGCGTTCTCAAGAATCGCCTTTGGGTGATGAGTAAGACTGAACTCGAGCGAACGTGTGAGTAGGTTGAGTGTCGCACGGGTAGTGAAATTCTAACCCCATGACAAGTGGTATCAGAGCCTTGGTTCGAGAGATGGCGAATTCAAGCATTGTTGAGCATGGAATTCCTGAGGAGGTGAACACCACAAATATAACCATACGCAAAGGAAGGGGAAAGTCGAGAGATGTTCAAGCGGCCATGGAGTCACGACTCTCGTGGGTGGAAGAGATCGTGGCTAAGATGGCGGATCAACTGGAGGAAGTTGTGCCTAGCAACGATGTTATCGAGGCTCGGGAGGAATGCCTCAGGGGTGTGTTGTAAGGTACTCTCAACTCATGCTTCGACACTCTTTACAAGGAGTTCCGAGCGCAAATGGATGAGGTACGTGCGGTGATGGCCACTCTCCAAGAGGAGATGAGGGTCTTAAGGGAAGAAACATCGCTATGCAAGGCGGTCATAGCGAATGGAGGAGCAAGC
>JAOVYX010016752.1:0-23825 GCA_035668315.1 Drosera spatulata
CCCACCCCGCGGACAAGCAGGGTGAAGTCTGTTGGGTATGCGGCCACCTTGATTTGGCTAATGGCATTTCAAGCAGTTGGCTCATGTGAATAGTACTGCATTTGTAGGAGCCTTGGGGTGATACTGTGATAGTGTTCTCAAAGAAGAGCTGTGCCGAGGCGTTGTCTGGTTCTTCAGAGATGTTGGTACCGACTGCGGAGGTGCCGTATAATCTGGATTTGTTATAGGTTCTGAAAATCAGGTATACTGAAGGTTTAGGCCTGTGTGTTATATGGTAGGCTTCGTCGCTGTAGTTCATATTTATTGTAATTTATGAGTTGTAACATCAAAGCGAGTATGCTTGCACTCCGAGGAAGTTTACTTACAGGCATAGCTTGTTAGATTGCACTCTCGAAGGTAGTTTGATTCTTCTCCAGGGGAGTTTAGTTGCTTTTTAGTACACTTTGATGACTTCGTTTCTAACCTTGGGACATGTCGTGGCACTAATGTAAAGTTACATCTAGCTGTTGTCCGAGTTGTGTAATGTTCTCATTCCACTTGGAGCAAATAAAGATAACCATATACTTGCTGTTTTGCAACTGACATGAAATTTGGTTCGTCATGAAGAATTGGGTGAGTGATGAGCGCTCTTCCTCGAAGAGTTTACAGCAGGACTGTCGAGCAATTGTTTTACAACTGAACTTTAGGATGAGATTATATCATATGGCTCAAAATCATCATGTATAGATCACTTTAATCATCTGGTTCCTCTGGTTTGGGCTCCTCTGAAAAGGGTTTGTCCTCTTTCGAGTCGTCGATGGATTTGGGTCCAAGAATTCGTCGACGCTGCCGGCGCTGGCGGTGGTTTTGTTGCGAGAACAGAGAAACGATGCTAGGGTTTTGAGGGAAGAGAGATGGGGACGAAGAAATGGTAAGGGAAAAGCCCGGCAGTATTCTTTTGTGAATTGCTTCATTTCAAACTAGTGGAGTATTCTTTTGCGAGACGTGATAGAGTTTTCTGGTAACAGTTCATTGCTATCGAGAATTAGGAGGTGGGATGGATAAGGTGACGGGAGATGGTAGGAACTGATGCCCATCTGGGAGTATTATTTTGGTTCTCTCGTTGTCTTGCGTATATCAGGTGATGAACGTTTATAATGCGGACAAATATATAAGAGATTGGTTATATTAACTACAATTTTGGTTGTCATCTTTTTTTTAATGTTAAACTGTTTTATGATTAAAATTAATAATTTAATTTATTATTAGTGTTTCATAATAATTTTGTAAAAAATGATGTTGAATCGTATTAAATTATGTCTCAAATTTCATATCGTTGCAAAATGTATGTTTCCTCTGTCCAACATAAATCACAACACATTATTAAATATGTCCATCCCGTATAAACTATTACGTTTTTATAGTAGGTAAGTTTTAGGATCCAAAGATCTATATTATTCTTAATTTATATCGCATCATTTTATAATCATTTCATTTTCTTTCTCTTCACGTTCACAATTTTATTTATCTTTTATTCCTAAAAAGCTATTCAAATAAAATCATACAAAATTAATGAATTTTTTAATAAATATATCAACTCAATCCAACATAATTTATCAAAAAAAAATGAGTATCTGATTAGTTTTTATGGTGACACATGCTGTGGATAAGGCCGTTGTTATCATGGTACAAGGTGCATCCTGTTGGACACACAACTATTGTCCATAAATGCGGCGCAACCACGAAAACATATGCATAAACAGCGGTAAAATTACAGCTAGCTTTTCACCAAATCTCAACTCTCACTATCAGTATCTTAATCCACTGTTGACTTTTTCCCCCATCTGCTATGGTCCCTGCCTGCTTTATTAAAATCTATTTTCCGCAGCAACAACCAAAGTCTTGTTTCACCACAACTAGATCAACAAGAAGAGAAAGAAGCAGACCCAGAATTTAGAAGTGAGCAATCAAGATCTGGTGATTCACTAAACTCTGAACTGTACGTCTCTTGTCATGGAAATTTCTTGGATTGTTTGCTTGTCACCCAACTTTGGCTTTGTTGGGTTCTGTTTAAGACTTCATCTGGGTGTCATTTCTTGTGCCTTTTTGTTCATTTGGTTGCTCTTCGTAGATTGCTGCCTGTTGTATTTGCTTCTATAGACTTTAGATTCGATCGCGTACAGAGAGCAGTTGATCAGGCTTCTTCGATTATCGGTTCAACCCCTGGCAAGAGGGGTTTTATGTTCTGGGAAGGTTGATCATGATAATTTTCTTGATGAGGTTTGAATGGGTGTTGACTCTGATCGGAGTCTTTAGCTAAGTACAGATGTTGAGATTGAGAAAGTGATATGGTTGCTTTAGAACTCGAAGTAATATGGTTCGCTAGAGTCTCTTGTACCCCTGAGATAGTTTAATGCTGCACGAGCCTGTAATGTACTGTTTTCATTATTGAGTTAATGAGCTTTACTTTGGCTTGGGGAAGCCACGGACGGTGTTGAACCTTGCAGCCTAAGCTGATCTACCATTTGCTGTCATGTGCTGCTTATCTGATTTAACGTTGGCTTTGAACTGATCCTTTGGCGTTGGATTAACAAATTCTTTTAGGAGGTTTCCTTTTTTTCTGTGGCATTAAGCGTGTATTCTCAACATGGGGGAGAGTGGTGTTGCAATTGCCAAGGATGTGACAGAGGTAGTTTAGTTTATATTTGTTTTTCATCTTTAGTATTTTACGGTCTTCTCATCTGTTTTTCTCGGTCGTGTAGCTAATCGGCCGCACCCCTATGGTATATCTGAACAAAGTTGTGGAAGGCTGCACAGCACGTATTGCTGCCAAGCTCGAGATGATGGAGCCTTGCTCAAGTGTCAAGGATAGGTATGCCTCGATCATGTTTGCAAATTGAGTCCTTGCTTGTAGAACACTGTCGGGAGACTCGTATCATCAACCTGAAATGTCTGACTACAGGATTGGTTATAGCATGATAGCAGATGCAGAGGCGAAGGGTCTGATAACCCCTGGCAAAGTACGCTATTCTCAATTCTCTTATCCATGTTGTCTACCTTCGTTCTACCCCATAAAATGGACAGGAAATTCACCATTTTATTTTTATGGCTTGAAATTCGGGTATGAATAGACTAATAGATTTGATATTTGGTTTTTCTGATGAGGTGACTGAAGACGGTTTTGATTGAGACAACTAGTGGCAATACTGGTATCGGTTTAGCATACATGGCGGCTGTGAAGGGTTACAAGCTTAAACTTGTGATGCCGGATTCTTATAGTCTTGAAAGGAGGATTATTCTTCTAGCTTTTGGGGCAGAATTGCACCTGACTGATATATCGAAGGGCATTCAAGGGGTTATCGACAAGGCCGAAGAGATACTCAAAGCCACGCCTGATGGGTACATGATTGGACAGTTTGAAAATCCTGCCAATCCACAAGTAACCCTTTTAGCTAACACTGCAAACTGAATGAAGCTTATTTAATCCCATAAAGATCAGAAACTTGTGAAGCTATCATGTAGTATTCAAATTTTGATGGATGCGACCATTTCTGCTGAGCTCAGCCTATCCTTATTTTCTTAAAGGCTCATTATGATACTACCGGACCAGAAATATGGAGGGGCTCTGACAGGAAGGTTGATGCTCTTGTAGCTGGAATAGGGACCGGGGGAACTGTCACCGGTGCCGGGAAGTTCCTGAAGGAGCAAAACCCGGCAATCAAGGTTTTGTCTCTGGATGACTTCTACCTGACCAAATTGCATTCTTCTTCTCTTCTTTTGACTCATTCAATTGGTTAGGTGTACGGCGTGGAGCCTTCTGAAAGCGCGGTTCTCAATGGCGGGCCTCCAGGTGAGTTGCTTGCAGTTATTGTTGTAGCTTCATTTGCAGAACAAGGAGCGTCTGAGCCCAGTTATCTTGAGTAATCGCCCAAGCTCCCTGCCTCAGACGGAAACTGCCGTATTCCGAAATTTTTATAATTCGGGACTTTTTTGTCAGTTGGGGTCTGCAAGCTTGCAGGTCATGTACATGTACACCACACATGTTAGCCGTTGGTGTTATACCTCAATCTTTGATCTGCATTCTCAGGCAAGCATATGATTCAAGGAATAGGTGCTGGCGTGATCCCTACGGTGCTTGATGTAAACGTGCTAGATGAAGTTATCGCTGTAAGTCTTCGCCCATGATTTTATGGTTTTGTGGAAAGGAAGAACGTGCTGCGGTAAGTTGGTAACTAAGCATTAGAGAGCGAAATTTTGCTGGGTTGGAACTGCAGGTATCAAGCGAAGAAGCTATTGAAATGGCTAGACAGCTTGCACTTAAAGAAGGTTTGCTGGTGAGTTGAACTGATTTTCGATATGGTGCCATCTGTATAGTGAATTTGCTGAAATTTCATGTACATGCTGATCTAGAATGATAATCATGGTACTTCTGTTGATTCTCCTTTTCAGGTTGGGATATCATCCGGAGCGGCGGCCGTTGCTGCTATAAGAATCGCACGGAGGCCAGAAAACGCTGGCAAACTGATAGTGGCAAGCCGTCATGCTTCTTGTTTGCTTTTTTTGATTGAGTCTTCTTTTGGTTTAGTAACATGGAAAGCCGAGATACGTGGAATAGCCAGATACATGGAATAGCCAACCATATGTATGTTTCAAAGTAAATCTATGGCACAAAGTGGCCCATCGAGAAATGCAGCCTAGAAGGCCGTTACGCTCACCAAGTCAGGATGACATGTTCGAAGCAATTCTCTCAGGACTGGACTTGAGTAAATCTCATTTCTTTTCGCCGAAGATCTGGAATACTGTCTCATGGCAGTTGCTTTTTTCTGATCATAAGAGGGATCGTGTCTTACATCCAATGCGTTCGATTCATCAACAAATATGATTTAACACTTATTTGATTGACTTAACCTTGCAGGCAGTTTTCCCCAGCGGTGGAGAACGATATCTGTCATCTGTTTTGTTCGAGCATCTAAGGCACGAGGCAGAAAACATGACATTCGAGAAACATGATGGATTTGCAGGCGCTGAGCTTTGAAGAGAACAATAACATAGTAGACTTTTCAACAAGATCATTGTTATTTTCCGTGCATTCGTTGCCCTCTCTCGAATAAAGCCTTCTTAGAACTTGTGTCAGTTCTGTTCGACTGTGCATGTATTATGTGGAATCATATTCATGATTGATTGTTGCAGTGTACATTTGAATGATATATGGGCTCACTTCATCCTTTTATCTTGCTAGTGGATCACTATTGAGTAGTTTGTCTGTCCTCTTGGGCAAGCAAAATTGAAAGGATACAAGTATAAAATACGTTATGTCGATGTCGCAAGAATTACAGTAACATGAACTTTGAGGTTGTGACATTTACAACATCCACATTGATATTGTTTTTTTGAGTTTTTTTAAGTTCTAACTCCGTAAATCAAGTTTGGTGCAAGCAAAAAGATCCACAATGATGATTTTTTATTTTTATTTTTTCATTTTATTTGAAGATTTTCTATTTGAAATTGGCCTTTCCGAGTTTGGTATGTAGGCTCTCAAAAAATTGAAAAATGATGGTCCACAATGGTGAATTTTTTTTTTTTCATTTTATTTGGAGACTTTCTATATGAAATTGGCCTTTCCGAATTTGATGTCAAAAAATTGCAAAATCATTTTTCTCTTTCCATCACCATGGCACATTAATTTCTTTTATCTTTTCCAACCATTTTTCTCCTTTTCCTCGTCTATTTCTAACTGGAGAAGATTTTTTTTAAAAAAAAAATTAAATTTAGAGCGGATCAATAATCTGATTCCTATTTAAGCATTTCCAATGATGCAACTTCACCAAACTCCAAAAAATGAGTTTTCAAGAGACTCAATTGTTTTTAGAGGTTGGAGCGCACAATGATTGGCTTAATTACACCTTCTTGTATCCCTCAGCATCTTTTTTTTCAAGAAAAAGTTGACGTGGATAATTTTTTAACCTTTTTTTTAAATTGAGGTCCTCAGTACAGATTTTGTACAATAAAATTTCAATTGAAGTTTCTCCATTTTTTATGGTTCTTTTTATGTACCATTGTGACCTTTTTTTCCAACTCAAACTGCAATGCAGGAGTTTTGCAGGATTTTTGGAGTTCGAAAATGGCTCCATTATGGATGCTCTTATCAACTCGAGCATTTTTACCTCAAAAATTTTCAAGCCTCTCAAAACTTACTTTGCAATTGAGTTCTTTTCAGGACAAACAATCAATATGGATGCTCTTATCCTGTTGCAGGAGCTTTTCATGAAATATACAGTGACTCTCGTATCAGGACCTTTTCATGAGCTTGTGTGACAAAGTTCTAAGGGTTATTTTTCAAAATGTTTTGAAACAATACAAATTAATGATTAAGATTAAAATATTATTTTTTAATTATAATTATTTATTTTTCATCATTTGATCTCACTTATTTATTTTTCATTATCCATCTATGTCATGACACGCATTTCCTTTTCTCTCTATGAAATAAATTATTGTAGATAAGAATAGTTTCAAACTTCATATTAAAATTTCTTAAAAAATAATTAACATCCCTTTTGTCACAATATAAATGTAATATTGCGACTGTGTGCATTCGTGAATACGATGATTTGTGTTGCAAAATGATCAAACATCATTTTCATATGGTTATCATAAAAAACTAATACTTCTTTTGTCAAATAAACAATACAATACTTGTTTAATTTGGATGTCACATAAAAAATACAATACTTTCATTTTTTTTATAAACTATCAAAATACTATTATTATTTACTCTGTATCACATCATTCATCACATTATTGTTTTTTTCATTCGTTTCTTTTTCTTACTCTTCTCTCTTGTACAACTCCAAAAGCAAATAAGTTTGTAGTTATAAATTCTCGTGCAAAATCAAATTATTGTATCTTTCGTGAGACGAAGAGAATACCAACTTTAATTATATTCCCTTCTTAAAAAAAAGTGAAACAATTTTTCCAATTTATGGATCAAAAAAACATTAATATAAAAGAAAATTTTTTTATTTAAATTTTTTTAGTTATCATTATTGTTCATTTTATGCCATATCATTACACCCCACTATCATTTTTTTCACTTCTTTTCTCTCACTCACGCACTTAAAAAGACATGAGTGTCATGTATACTAAATTCAACCTAATTTTTTAATAATCGTATTCAATCAAATTATTTCACTTAATTTAAAACGAAAGGAATATATTTTAATTTGGTTTAATAACATACTGTAATTTTTTGAGTTAATTACTTAGAAAGCTAGTTTTCTAACAATAATTATGCTTAGGGTAACTACATTTTTTATTTTACCTAGAGGACCACTAATAACTAAAACAACCTAATGTGCCCCTTGTCTTACATTGTTTCCTAAAAAAAATATATAGTTTCCTAAATTACAATGTCCAAAATCTATACAGTTTCTACTTACCCTGAACATGCGTCTTTTCCCCTCCGCCACCGCCTCCCCACGTCTCCTGTTCACCCTCCATCGTCGTCTCTTCCTCTTACGTCGTCGCGTTCCGTCTGTCCTTATGACCCATCGTCGCTGCCATCATCGCCCCTTCGTTGTCACTGCCTGAATCATCTCCTTCGCACGGCCCATTGTTGTCACAACCATCATTCCACCGTCACTCTATTGGCCGCCATCGCATGACCCATTTCTCGCGGACCTGCACAAAGAAGTACGATCGACGAAAATGTACAACCGACGAAACTGTACAACCGATTCAACCTTTTTCGAGGAGGCTAATCGCCGAAGGTGTACAACCCATGAAAAGAAATAGAGAGATTGTGAGAAGGAGAGAGAGACAGGGGGTACAACTCTTACGAGGTACAACTCATCCGCACAACCCATTTCCCATAAAGCTGCTCGAAGGAGTACAACCGATGAAAACATACAATCGATGAATTAGAGTACAACCGATTCGACCCCCTCCGAAGAGGTTAATCGACGAAGGTGTACAACCGACGAAGAGAGAGTCAGGGAGATGGTGAGGAGAAAAGAGAGAGAGGGGGTACAACTCTTACGGGGTAAAACTTATGCGGAGAAAGACAAAGAAGACGGTAGAAGAGGACGTCGGCACAGGGAGACGAACAATGGCGAGTTTGGAGACAGAAACGGTGGAGGATCGACGACGATGGTGGTGGTGAGGATAATGGGAGAGAAGAAGGATCGAAGGAGTGGTCGAAAAAGATGATCGAATCAATTTCTTTTTAATTTATTGAATGATCAAATCATTTAGATGGAAAAAAAGGAATATTTACATTGTGGTAAATCGTAGAATTGCACTTGATCATTTCCAAAATGAAAATGTGAACAAATATAATCAAATCTATATTTAATTTGAAAAAATAGCTTTTCAGGTAAAAGAAAAAATTAGTTGGCGACCTTATATATAAAAAAGATTGAAAAATTAACCTTCGGGATAAATTTCATTAATTTTTTTTCTCATTAGATGCAAAACGAAGGTGCTGGAACATTTATGTTGGAGGCAGTGTATCATTTCTCAGGGGAAACCTTGCCTAGAGCTTTGACCGGTCAAACCCAGAAAAAAGACAATCCCAAAGGCAAATTACTTTCACATCCCCCAAATCCCGTACTCCCATTCTTCAGACCAAAATGCCCACCATATCTTCAGCCCTGCGGCCCTTCTTTATTAAACCTTTTTTTTTCTTGTTTCTTTTGGTTCATATATTTCTAAAATATATTCCCTATAAGTTTACAAAAAATAAAATAAAAATGCAAATTACAATTTTATTGAATATATTATTATTCAATTATTATTTATTTTCTTGAGCTATGATTGCCATCAAATGAGATTATTCAATTGTTTTTTAAGCATACGGTTAAATTATATTTATTCAATAAATATCGTTATGAAATAAAAAAAAATATTTAAATAATATTTTATTAGAAAAACTTTTTTCTTGTTCAATATTAATCTCTTTTAATATAAATCATCAACTTAATATATTATAGTTGTATAATTTTGTTTGAATCGAATAAAAATTCTTAGACATTTGAAAGAAATTTGTATTAAAAGGAAACATAAAAAGTAAAGGATATTATGGGAAAAACGTGAGAAAACAATAAGAAGGGGGTCAAAATAAGGCTGTTAAAACGGAGGTCGAACCAATTATCGAATCGCTATCGAAATCTATAAACTGAAACAGACCTAATCCATTATTAAATGGTTCGGTTTTGATTTACGAAATGAAAACGCGATCTAAAACTGAACCGAACCGAGAAATCAATAGTAAGTCGATTAAGCCAATCGTTTATGATCGATTATTGTACCGTTTAAAATTAATTATCATAATTATTTTATGTAAAATTGTTAAACTTAAATATTACTTAAACACATTACATTACTTTAAACCTAATCCTTACTATTGTGAATATTGTCTTTATTGTTTTTTACAAGAAATGAAAATAAAAGTTTTTAATCATATTTTTTATTTTTTTGAACGAAATATTTTATTTGAATAATAAGAAAATCATTTATTCATATACTTTTAGTATAATCTATGTCGTTTTTTTTAAATTCGATATATCTCATTTATTTTATCAAGATATATAATAGAAATTTATAAAATTATTTTAATGAACAAAATATATAATTAGAATCTTAAAATATTTAAGAAAAGGTCATAAAATCCCGTAAACTAATAATATAGTTAAAACCGTTTAAAAAATAAAAAAACCCAACTAATTAATAAATAATTTTGATTTTAAATTATAAAAATTGAATAGATTAAATCGAACTGACGGATAAACACCTCCCAAGTGATAGTGGTGGGATGAAAAGCACTACTCATCCCAAAACCAGATCTCGTAAAAACCATCCAAAGCTCACCACTCTCACACACCATCGTTTCTCCCCCTGACCTCTCCCCCCTCTCCCGCCCTCTCTCATCGCCCACGCCAAACCCTAGCTCCGATCTCTCTCCGCCGGCGCTCGATTCTCCATCGCCGCATCATCGATCTCGTGATCTCATTTCATCAGATCGGAGATCTAGAGGACGAGATCCTTCGATCGATCAATCAAGGAAGCGATGTCGGCGTTGATGGCGGTTTTGGAGTCAGATCTGCGCGCTCTCTCCGCCGAATCTCGTCGCCGGTACCCTGCCATCAAGGACGGAGCCGAACACGCTATTTTGAAGGTAATGGAACGGTGGATCCAATGTTTGTGCGAGATCTAAGGGTCTGGTGATGTTGTTTTGGGTTGTTGTGTGTAATGTGGTTGATAGATCGTTTTGTGTTCGATTTGACGTGTTTTTTATGATGTGATTGGTGGATTGTAGCGTGATTTTTCTGTGTTTTTGTGTTGGAGTGGAAAATGGGATCGAGATTGTTGGTGATGAGTAGTCTGTGATGGTTTCTTTGCTTAAATATTCAAGCATTGTATGTGATTCAGTGTGGATTCGTCTTGTTTATTTATAGTGAACTGGTTCAGTTTAGATTGTGATGTTAGTTCATAGCTATCTCTCTATTTGTTTATTTTCGGGGAAGCTACTAGAGCAGTGTTCCTCTTTCATTTCGATGTTGCTGATATGACATTTAGTATCCTGATTTGGTGAAAGTAAAGCGCTAGAACCTCACTTTGGGCAGGTTAGGGTTTCTAGTTACCCTTTACGAGGTTCGCAAAGTTGTTTAGAGAATGAGAATGTTACTTCTACTCTTAATGTGGTTGTATTTGGATGTCACTGTTTTCTATACATCCATGCTCATTTGATTTTCCTCTATTAACAATTATCGTTATTGTCAAATTGCAGCTTCGGTCTATGTCGAGTCCCAGTGAGATTTCACAGAATGAGGACATATTGCGGATTTTTCTAATGGCTTGTGAAGTTAAAGCTACAAAGCTGAGTGTCATTGGACTTTCTTCTCTGCAAAAATTAATCTCTCATGGGGCTGTTGCTTCTTCAACTTTGAAGGAGATACTTTCAATCTTGAAAGAAGTAAAGCTACTCTATACCTCGTAATGTGAAAGTGATTCATGGCTGCCTTTGTGTTGTCTGTAGCCCCTTTGTACTAATTGGCATGTGAGTGCTTTGTTTTTGTTAACTGGTGTCATTGAACTCCCTCTATGTGCTGTAGTTGAATGGTTTTTGCTGAACTGGTGCGACTCTTTGGACTACTTTCTGGTTAAAGATTCTATGATATGTTTGTAAAGTTGTTCTCATCATTGATGTTTGAAACCTTTGTTTAACAGCATGCTGACATGACTGATGAGACTGTCCAGCTGAAGACTCTCCAGACTTTACTGATCGTATTCCAGTCACATTTGCTCCCAGAACATGAGGTAAACTTCATCATACTTTTTCTTCTTCTCTGGGTTTAAAGTCAAAAACAATTTGTGTGATTTTACCCTGGCGGTCTAGCCCAAGAAAGTTATCTATAGTGTTAATTGAGAGTTTCACTTCTTAGGATTTCCCTGTGTATCATTCCTGCTCTGGTATAAGTTGTTTTGTCTCCTTATTCTTACATGAAAACCTCTGTGCGGAAGATATTAATGTTTGCATTGATGGATGGCATTGGCAACTGAACTATTATGTATTCTGTGCGATTCTGTTTGTCTGTCTCCTTTAAGATGCACGAATGCTAGGTTTTTTTCTAAGCACAACAAAAGGTTATTTAGTTTTGCCAATGCTGATCATTTTGAAGCTTTTGGTGAGGTTCTTTTAGAAAATTTCAAACTTTATGTAGTCAGATCTTTCTTTAGTTCTTTTTCTCTCTTCAAGAGTTTCCTTGTTATAGTTATGTCAACCGGTAGTTAGCTCTACAAGCTAGAAGTTCATCCTAGGGTGAGTGGCACAAGCCATGTAATCCCAAAGTGCGTGGCTCTACAGGCGCCAATCCAAGAAATGCGAAGACCACGACTTTTGGTAGTTTTTAGTTTCTACGTAGGTAAATTTTCTTGCTTCACTCTCTTCTTTCCTAAATCAGAAACGATGCCCACAAAGGGGAATTTATGTTAATTTTATTTTCCTTTCTTTCTTTCTGCTCTTCCTTCTGTTTCATTGAGAACCATAGTGGTGTTGCCCTCGTCTTCTTTTTGATCGTTGCTGATTATCAGGATGATGTGGCTCAAGCTCTTGTCATTTCCCTTCGGCTTCTTGAAAGCAACCGTTCATCTGACAGTGTGAGAAAGTAAGTTTTTTAATTCCAAAGAAGAGAGATATTTGAAACTAGAACTGTCTTTTATATGTTCATTCAACGTCAATTTAAGATACATATAGGCTTCAGCATCTCGGGTCTTCAGTCACAAAGTAAAATCGGTTCTTTAAAATGATGCCAATAAATGTGACGTGAGGTCCCAAGTTAACTGCTTCTATGACTTCTATTAAATTGGCATATGATATATGATGGGTCTACATTGTCCACACTTCAGACCCATGAATGGCATTTGCATGAGAGAGAATGTCAAGATACAAATACTTTCGTGGTTCTTATATTACAAGTTTCAATTTTTGGTAAAGTTGGTTCTGCAATTTGTAATCTCTAATTGTTGAAATTGATTTGTCACAGGTTTTATTGTTGAATAGTCCAAAGTTTTTTTTGGCTAATGCTTTGGAGAAATACTTTATTTACTTTGTGATCATCTTGGTTTTTCTGTTTTAGTACTGCAGCAGCAACATTTAGGCAAGCCGTAGCCCTCATTTTTGACCATGTTGCTCATGCTGAGTCGCTTCCTGCGGGCAAGGTCAGCTTCAGTGGTCGTATCTATAGATCCAATTCTGTTTCAGGGGATGTAAGCCGCAACATGCATAACACAGAGTAAGCTTGCGCTATGTAGATAGAATACATGGTTTCTTTGCATCCTAACAGACATTTTTTTTGTTTAAATAACATGCTCCATTGGAATCTAGTTGAATATTCTGGATGTTAGTTATCTGATGGTGGTTGTCCCTTCTTTTACTTGCTTGCAAATTGTATTCACTGTTTCACTTTTGTTGTTTCTGCCACTCTCTTGCCTTTCTGAGATCATAAACTCACACATGTTAGCCGAAAGCGGATTAAGTTTATGTGGCTTGAGCTTCCTCTTGGTTGTATTCCTGATTACATTCTAATATTGATCAATGTATTCATTAGGGAGTTCACTGCTGTTCCTGGTGATCCCACTATGAGAGAGAATTTGACGGATGCTGGAAAACTGGGGGTCCGTCTACTTGAGGACCTTACTGCCCTCGCTGCAGGTGGATCTGTATGTGGTGATTTTTATGTTCCTTGTATTTCAATTTTTCCTATAACATGTCATCTGCAGTCACTTTCAGAACCTAGCTGTTTATATGTCTTATGTTTTTTTTTTTTTGTGATTTTTTCTTTCCTATGCCGCTTTTATGCTGGTTGATCTTATTTAGTTCTTGTAGTAAGTTCTTGGATCTATTTTTTCTTTCCTTCTCTCTTTTTCTAATAGAGATCCTACCATATGTTTTGGTTTTACTGGTTCTTTATGCTTTGCGCAATGCTAAGATTGCTTGATTAGATGGGACAATTTTGGTGTTTTCTTTGATTTTGTTGTTTCATTCAATTTTGATGATTTCTTCAATTTTGGTGTTCCCTATAATTTCCACGTTTTCTTTAGTTTTGGTGTTCTCTCTTAGAGTTCTGAAATTTTAGTTATTCACTGAGGTTGCAATGTTGTTATTTGTATTTCAGGCATCGTGGTTACTTGTGAACTCTATCCAGAGATCCTTTGCTCTTGATATACTCGAGTGAGAAACTTGTCTCCCTTGATTTTCCAGTTACTCAAGGCGCTTGGCTTGCTTCATTCAATGTGCTTTTATCTCCATATTTTATGACCCATATCTTTTCGGAGTGTCGTTTGTGTTGTAAGAGGCAACTAACTATCTACTGCAATGCCACTGAGATATAAGAAAGCCTACTCACTGAAAATAAGGGAACACATTGATTGTGGAGAAACCAAACTCATTGCGGTCAAAGTCAAAACCCATCGAATTTATAAAAAAATCCTCCGAATGTAAAATAACTCTGGTTGCTTCATACAACACAGATCATTTTCTCGATTAGTTTAAGCTTCCTCACGGTTTTTGTCAGGCTTGTGTTGGCATACAACTTTTTGGGGCTTCGTAGGATGTTTTTAAATCTTACAATTACAGGTGGAAGACAAACCTATCGATGACAACAACTATTAAAAATGTTCTGACTTCTTACAAGGCACAAGAAGCCCTTAGAGAACATAATTGATAAAAGAACAAGGAAAATGACTGAGGTGTTCAAGAATCAATTCGGGTTCATGTAGATGAAAGTTGACGAAGGAAGTTATTTATGTATTGTGTTGTGGGGCGATCAAGAGAATAAATAAAGGAGTTGCTACTCGCTAGTGTAGACAATCGAATCGAGGTTTGAATGGGGATGAGAAGAATACCCCTAGTGGACATTAGAGTTAGGCAGATGTGATAATGAATAATGGGAAGAAGCCAAAAATGCCGACTTCTATGGCATTTTATGCAAATGCACTAAAGCAAGGTAGCAAAAACCCTAGAGTTGCGTCGAGGAGGGATATCTGTTGAAGGTTAATGTTATCATATGTTGATTGCAGAGATGAAGAGATAACTATGTCAATGGAGGCTGTGGAAGGAGATGTGTAGTATTGACGATATCCTTTTGGTGACATGCATTGGAGGGATTTGTGAAGTCTTAACGGAAGAATGTGCTTATGCTCGATGTACCCTAACATTCAAAAGGGGTTTGCCTTTTTTGAATTTAGAATAAAAAAGATAGTGTTGCTAATTTGCTAAATGAGTTGGTTTTTCAACTCTAAGCCTCTCGTGCTTTGAGAATGAATTCCAAGTTTTGATTTCGTTGAGAATGATCCCTACATAGATTCAATTTCCTAACCTGAGGTTGGAATATTTGGGTCTATCTTCATTGGATAAGCTAGTATGCAAGGTTGGAGGTCAATTTGCATTGATAGGTTAACGACAAAAGGTCGTATTTCATATTCCAGCCTTCGGTTTTCTAGTGGTTATTAGCACAAAGTTAGAGGCGTAGAGCTAGTCAAGATGATACTCAACGTATGGTGCAAGATAAACAAGGCGGGGACAACATAGGATGGTAGAGAAGCACTAGCAAAAGCAAAAGTTTTTTAAAGATGGACAAAATCCGATTAAAACAAGCATGGAGAAGGACTTCGAACTCAAATCTGTGGCATAAGATGATATGGGGATAAGAGGCACAACCATGATGCTCGTTTATAAAGCTGCTTGTTGTAAAGAATCGAGTACGAACAAAGTCATGGTCGTAGGAGAAGGGACACTTATTGAAGCTGGGGTTGCTATTATGAAACACTAATGGATATCATTGAAGCTTGTTGGCTTGAGGAATATTAGTGTCTATTGTTGAAGCTTGTTGGCATGAGGAATACTGCCTATTGTTGTTGAAACTATTACGGACAATTAAGACATACTTATGGATAATATAGGTGAACACCATGTGTTAAGCTCAAGCATCGTGCGTTAGAGTGAGAATGAAGAACATGTTTGGGGATGGGTCAGAGGATTACAAATCTGAAATTGAGTAGAAAGCATTGAGAAGGATTGAGAACAAAAATCCATGGCATAAGATGATATGGGATCTAAGGCACAACTAGATGCTCCTTTATAGCATTGCTTGCTGCGAAAAATCATCTAAGAAATAATTCCTGGATATACGAGAAGGGACTGATCCTGGAAGAAGTGTGTATTGTGTGACATTGAAGCTGAGAATATTGATCAATTTTCTTCAAATGTAATTATACTCAAGAGATGATGAAGCTAGTATTGTAGTAGTTGAAGTTAAGGTGGAGAAGTTTAGCCTGAGATTATGGGATACCTTGGCTATGTAAGGTTGCCATTGGAAATTCATTACAGGCCAAGAAAGGAGGATCAAGAATTATGATCAAGCACTGTGTGCTTTATGCAGAAGAAGATCCAGCACCATTTGTTGTAATGAAAAGGAAGAACATGTTGGGGGATGGGTCGGAGGATTACAAAATTAAAGTTGTATATAAAGCCTTGAAAAAGATTGAGAACTAAAATTCTTGTCATACAATGATATGGGGTTATGAGACACAACCAAGATACTCGTTTGTAGTGTTGCTTGTTGCAAAGAATTGAGCGAGAACATAACTGTGGTCGTATGAGAAGGGACATTTATTGAAGCTGGGGACTTGGGTTGTCGTGCTAAAACGCTAAGCACTTGGTGGGGAAGATCTGTGTCTACCATTGAAGTTGGGTAGGTTGGAGATCCGAGATATAGAACCGTGGAATATTGACCTATTGTAGTTGAAACTATTATGGGCAATTAAGATGAGCAATTATAAGCTTCGGATATTATGGGTGAACATGTTAGGAATGAGAATAGGAATGGGACTAGTATGGGAATGGAAATGAAAGCAGAGTCATTCGTTGTTTTTGGGCAATGGTCAAGGCTCGTGATAAGCTCAAGCACCATATATTGTTTTGAGAAGGAAGAACATGTTGGAATTGGATCGAAGGATTACAAATTTAAATGAGTGTAAATCATTGAGAAGGATCGAGAACAAAAATCCATGGCATCAGATGACATGAGGACCTGAGACGCAACCAAGATACTTGTTTATAGCATTGCTTGCTGTAAAAAATATGATGAGAACAAAATCATGGTTGTATGAGAAGGGATTGATCTTGGAAGATGTATGTATTATGTGACAATGAAGCCGAGAATAGAGACCACATTTTCTTCAATTGTGATTATATGTTCAAGAGGTGATGCAACTAGTATTAAAGCAGTTGAAGCTGAGCCAAAGAAGTTAAACCTGAGATGATTGGATGAAATGATTATGTAAGGTTACAATTGGAAGATCACTGCAGGCTAAGAGTAGAAGATTAATTAATATGATAAAGTATCATGTATTTTATGGATAATGAAGAACATTTTGGAGAATATGTTATTACATAATTGAAGTTGGGTATAAAGCATTAGGAAGGATTGGGAACTCTAATTCGTGGCATAAGATGATATGGGGATATGAGGCATAGTCAAGGTGCTCGTTTATAGCTTTGGTTATTGCAACGAATCAAGGAAAAAGGTTGTATGAGAGGGGACATCCTTCGCAACTGTGGTTGCTATGATGGAACACTAAGCACTTGTTGCTTGGGAGGATCTGTTTATCCTTGAAGTTGGGTTGTTTGGAGATCCAAGATATAGAAGTGTAAAATATTGTTTTATTATTGTTGAAATTAGTATGGCCATTTAAGACAAATAATCATAATATGTGGATAAAATGGGCGAACACCTACTACTTAAAGAAGGGTTGTGGATGAGAATGTGTATGGAAGCAGAGTCATTCATGATTGTGGACCATGCTCAAGGTATGTGATAAGCTCAAACACCATTTGTTATATTGAGAAGGAATAACATGTTTGGGAATGGGTGAAAGGATTACAAATTTGAGATTAAGTATTAAGCATTCCGAAGGATTGGGAACAAAAATCCATGGCTATGGGGATCTAAGACACAACGTAGATATGCTCATCTATAACATTGCTTATTGCTAAAAATAGACTAAGGATAAAATCATGGTTGTATGAGAAATGACACATAGTGAAAGATGTGTGTATTATGTGATAGTGAAGTTGAGAATACAAGTATCACATTTTTTTCAAATATGATTATGTTCAAGAGGTGACGAAGATGGTATAGAAGCAACCGTAGCTGAGCTAGAGAAGTTTAGCCTGAGATGATTGGATGAAATTGCTATGTAAGGTGTAAATTGAGATTTCAATGTTAACAAAGAGATAAAGATCAGCTAATATGATCGAGCACCATGTGTTCTATGGAGAAAAAAGAACCGAATGTGTTGGAGGATTACGTAATTAAAGTTAGGTATAAGACATTGAGACGGATTGGGACCAATTCGTGGCATAAGATGATATGGGGATAGGAGGCACAATAAAGATGCTCGTTTATAATGTTGGTTGTTGCAACGAATCGGGTACAAAAATCATGGTTATAAGAGAAGAGGCATTCATTGAAGCATGGATTGCTATGCTAAAACGCTAAGCACTTGTTGCGTGGGATGGCCTATGTCTACTAATTAAGTTGGATGGTTTGGAGATCCGAGATATAGAAATGTGGAATTTTTCCCTATTGTTTTTGAAACTAGTATGGGTAATTAAGACACATAATGATAACCTATGGATTAAATGGGGGAACACCTACACTATAAAGAACAGATCTAGATGAGAATGTGTATGAAAACATAGTTATTCGTGGTTGTGGGTAATGCTCAAAGCTCATGACAAGCTCAAGCACCTTGTGTTTTTGTGAGAAGGAAGAACATGTTCGAGAATGCTCGTTTATAGCATTGCTTGCTGTTAAAAATAGAGCAAGGACAAAATCATGGTTGCATGAGAAGGGACACATACTAAAAATATGTGTGCATTATTTGAGAGTGAAGGTGAGAATAGAGATCACATTTTTTTTCTTCCAGACGTGATTATGTTCAAGAGGTGACGAAGATAGTATAGAAGCGATAGCAGCTGGGCCGGAGAAGTTTAACCTGAGATGATTGGATGAAATTGCTATGTAGGGTATGAATTGGAATATGGATGTAGACAAAGCGATAAAGATCAATTAATATGATCAAACACCTTGTGTTTTATGGGGAAGAAAGAACAGAATGTGCTGGAGGATTACAAAATTGAAGTTAGGTATTAAGCATTGAGAAGGATTGTGAACACCAATTCAGGGCATAAGATGATACGGGGGGTATGAGGCACAACCAAGATGCTTGTTTATAATGTTGGTTGTTGCAAGAAATCGGGTACAAAAATCATGGTCGTAAGAGAGGGGGCATTCAGCGCAGCTTGGGTTGCTATGCTAAAACGCTGAGCACTTGTTGCCTAGGAAAATCTATGTCTAGCAATTAAGTTGGGTGGTTTGGAGATTCGAGGTATAGAAGTGTGGAATTTTTCCCTGTTCTTGTTGAAACTGGTATGGACAATTGAGACAATCAATCATAAACTTTGGATAAAATAGGCGAACACCTACACTATAAAGAAGGGATCTGGATGAGAATATTATGGAAGCAGAGTCTTTCGTGGTTGTGGGCAATGCTCAAGGCCTATGACATGCTCAAGTGATGCGAAACCAGCCAAGGGTGTAAATATGATGACTTTCACGTTCGTCGTAAAACGTGCAAATTTGTTTTTAGTCTGTTATAAATACTAATATAGATATGAAAGCAGGGGCCGATCCCACAGGGAATGGCGAATGTCGACCTAAAGACAACTTGAAATAATTTTTATCCTAAGGAATGAGTAAGATTAAAGTTAGAATTTGTGGGGGTGTGTTTAAATTGTTAAAAAGGAATAACTTAAAACTAAACTCACTAGATTGAAAGAAGATAAAATAGAACTAAGATATAGAGTAGTTTTCTTAAGTTGGGAAAAATGTAGGGACGATGGTTGAATTCCTTTGAGTCACTTAGATTAATCATGGATGTTTCTGAATTTTAGATGTAATGATTAACATGGAATGGCTGTAATGAATTTTGGCTTAACTCATTACGTTCTTTAGCTTCTAACTTTCAATTAGCTCAGATAGTTAAACTAACTCAATAGATCTAAATCACTTCTATTAGCTCAAACATGATTTAATCAAAAGAGTTGATTCAAAACATGGAACTACCATTCATAATAATCATAACAATTAGCTTAAATTAGTCATGTCACATGCATATAAAATCATTGATTGTATATGACAATTAACTTAAATCATATTACATCAATCTGTTACTAATAAAAATCACTTAGCGCGATTTATAGCTCTAAACTATGCATATTCGGTGATCAATCTAATAAACATATGTTATGCAATATTTCCAACAGGTTTCATGCAACATATCTATCATTAACATCTTTGGCTTTAATCATAAACACTTCATCTCATGATCTAAGATCATTAATGGTTCATCAACACATCCCTACTTATGATTTACTCACGTATATGCATCAAACAATGCATGGAATGAATCGTACCTTGACAAACAAATATTCTGCAGAGAGTAAGTAACTGAGAACGAAGGTTTTACAGCACAAAACACGTCCTTCTTGAAAAGTTGATCAACATCCCTCCAAAGCTTCTCCTCTTTGCGTCTCCATCTCCTCTAATCGCCTCTGCCGATTCTATGCTCTCTCTTTTATTAGAAGAATTCTAGGGCATGTATTTATAGGCATAGGTCGAAACCAGATTGATCCGATGGCTGAAAACAAGTGTCCTGCATCAGGGAGACAGTCGCGGCCGCGACACAGCATGTCACGCCCGCGACACATTAAAACTTCGAATTTTGTTGAAAATAGCCTGTCGCGCTCGCGACCCTGTGTAGCCTGCCCGCGACAGTGCCTGTGTGGCTGCGACAGATGTGCTGTTCACCTAAAATTAATACAAAAAATACTAAATGACGTCTAAAAATTGTAGAAACTTATACATCACTTCTAAACTCACTAATTTAGCTTATGGATGTGAAACTTTGCGGTGTTAACTCTCGAGGCACATGAAACGACGAAAATCGTGAATTTCTTGCCTTTGAGCTCATGACTTTGTCATTTTCTTCATCCTTCTTCATTTTTGTTCTCAACTTCGCGCCAATCTATCAAAAAAACATAAAATAGACAATACAAGAGGAATAAAACAAACATTTAGAATAAAAAAATGATGGGTGTTTATGCACACATCATCAAGCTCCATGAGTTATTTTGACAAGGAAGACCATGTTAGGGAATGGGTTGAAGGATTACAAATTGGTGATTGAACATTAATCATTGCGAAGGACTGAGAACAAAAATCCATGGCATCAGATAATATGGGAATCTAAGACACAACCAAGATGCTCGGTTATAGCATTACTTGCTTCAAATGTGATTATATATTCAATTGAAGTTGAGCCAGATAAGTTTATTGTGTGATGATTGGATGAAATGATTGTGTAAGGCTACAATTGGAAGATCACTACAGGCAAAGAGTAGAAGATCAATTAATATGATCAAGCACCAGGTATTTTATGGTTAATAAAGAATATGTTGGAGAATGTGTTATTACATAATTGAGGTTGGGTTTAAAGCATTGGGAACACCAATTCGTGGCATAAGATGATATGGGGATATACGGCATAACCAAGATGCTCATTTATAGCGTTGGCTATTGCAACGAATCAAGAAAGGAAAAAAATCATAGTCGTATGAGAAGAGATGTGCATTGTAGTTGGGATTGCTGTGATGAAACACTATGCATTTGTTGCTTGGAAGGATTTGTGACTACCATTGAAGCTAGGTGATTTGGGGATCTGAGATATAAAAGTGTGGAATATTACTCTATTGTTGTTGAAACTAGTATAGCCAATTGAGACGAACAATCGTAGTAAGAGGGTTGAGGAAGTTTGCTACATGTGAAGTCTATTCAAGGATGGTAAGAAGATCAATAATCTTAGTAAGAGGGCTGAGGAGGTTAACTAGATGTATGGTAAACTAGCTGAACGACGGAACCCGATGTATAGTTGGTAGATCAACTAAGGGTGTGAAATGAGGTATGAGTTACTCTTAGTAATGGATTTGTGTAAATAGTATTTTTTGGTTTTGAATTAAATGAAATGAGCAGGTTCGTGAATGGATTTTCTAGTATATATGTGGAGGTCATACGAGGCTAAGATGTGGGATCTACTAAATGCGTTAGAACTCGTGTTAGATGAAGGCTATTTTTCCAATAAATGTTGTTTTACATTGGGAATCGATATTGAACTGATATTTATGTGAATCAATTCTGGATGAAATAATTAGGAACAGCTAGGATAAGGCTCCATGGTGGTTATTGTGGATGATCTTGTTTGGGTGTACTTCACACTGGAGAGGGATGACATATTGTCTTACAAGTTTTAAGTCTGCCTATATCAATGGAATGAATTTGTGGTGTGAGTTGTGCCTTCTATTTTGAAATTGGCTGCTTGTAGCCATCATGTGGAATCACACTTGTGCTGCTATTAACTGCCTAGATTAAGGTTGCAGGTTTGTGTTGTCGAATTATGTGGGCATCTTTAGAACCTTGGCTCCTTATCATCAGGTTTGTATCAAATTTTTTAATCAAATAACGTGAGTTGATATTTGTATTAAGTGTTTTTAGTTGGAAGCTTTAAAAAAATGCAGATGTTGCGCCATCAAATATTTTCTCTTCTCATGACTTCTGTTCGTACCAATATTGAGGTATAATCTTCCCTTTGACTTCTCACAGAAAATAGTTCTTTGGAACTTGAAAATGAGTGTTCCTATACCCATTCTCATTGAGGTTTTGCGTTATTCAAGCTTGAAGGAGAAGCTGGAGAGCCTTCATTCCGCCGCTTAGTATTGCGACCAATTGCGCATATAATCAGGCTTTACAGTTCTTCCCTTATCACTGAATGTGAGGTATGTCTTGTTTCTTTCTCGAAGTTGTTTTTATGAATTCTCCAAGCTCGATTTATTAGGTTCATTTGTTGTGAGGTCCGTCTTGCTTACACTAAATCCTTTGTTGCATCCTACGATAGTTCATGACTGGAAGCAAGACCGGCTGATTTTTCATTCTACTTGTGTGCCTTGGTGAATTTTGTCTTGGTTCCCCCATTACAAAAAGTGACGATTAAACATTTATTTCTGACTTCGTAGCATAAAAGATGACGCAATAAATCAACCATTTTCAAACCAGCCACTTTCAGATTACTCTGCTTGACAGACTAGAAAGGACAAAAGGTTGTTACGTAGGTTTACGCCTTACTTTTTGACCTTGAATTGTTCCAATTTTATCGCTGTTTAGACCGTTCCCACTGGTGGATGGAGTATAATGATCTCCTCCAATTTTCTAATCCTTGTATCGAGTCAACTTCAGCTCATGTCATGAAATAGAAGATTTCTAGTGGTGGATCATATTGGTTCCAGGTTAAAACTGGGTTTCAGCCGGTCTCAGCCACATTTTTTTTTCCCGCGTTTCCAGCTGTATGATGACTCAAATACTTTTTTTGGCGAATGCTTGTGAGGCTTTTGTGGAAGGAGGGGTGGCTTTTATCATAAAATGTTGAGCCTTTAGATGTCCTTTTTTTTTTCTTTTGTGCATGAGGAACAAGGCAATGGGCAGCTTTATAGGCATGCTAATTACAAAAATCTCCTTTTTCTTCTAGCTTATGGGAGGTTTCAAGATTGTTTACTTTCATCTGATCTTAGAACATATATTGGAAGAAATCCATTTTAATCTTTTAGAGCTGAGTTGGCTGTAGAATGGCTTGAGTTGTCAGATGGTATCTCATATGCTTGTCAACCATTTTCTCATGTCTATTTTCTTTTAGCCTTGTGATACTGATGAGTTGTTGTAGTCTGAATATTTTCCTGAATTCAGCTTTGTTTTTAACACACATGCTTGTATTTCTGTATTTTCCTGCATGATATCATATATTTTCCTGTTATCACTGAATGCTTATAACATGAATTTGTTACTCTGGCTCTGCATTTGTTGCGAGCCTTGTTAGCAAAACGATGTTGGATTGGAGGTTGGCATGGAACTCACTGGTGCATTATATATGTGAAATGGTGCAGGTCTTCCTCAGTATGCTAGTGAAAGCAACGACCCTTGATCTGCCTTTATGGCACCGGATTCTTGTGCTTGAGATACTAAGGGTACCTTCCTGTTATGGAATATGACTGCTGGTGTAATGATGGGGAAGAGTGTTGGCTGACATCTATAACCTTTGAAATTTTACAGGGCTTTTGTGTAGAAGTGCGAACATTGAGTGTCCTTTTCCGGAACTTTGATATGTATGTCCTAGAGCTC
>JAOVYX010016753.1:0-23824 GCA_035668315.1 Drosera spatulata
TATTTATAATTTGGATATGATAACTTAATGCATAATTTATAGCACAAAATTTGGTGTATGTAATTTAAATTTTGTTACAATTTCGTAGTTGTATTTTTCCGGGATGATTTCAAAACAATTATAAAAACTGCGACGGATTTCGTCGCAGCACTAAGTTATCTGCGACGGATTCCGTCGCACAATAGTAAATTTTCAGAAAACAATTGTGTACTGCGACGGAATCCGTCGCAAAGATATGTCTCCCCAACACTTAGAAAAAATTCTGAGCAGAAAATTTTG
The DNA here is from genome assembly GCA_035668315.1 of Drosera spatulata. Classification (NCBI taxonomy): domain Eukaryota; kingdom Viridiplantae; phylum Streptophyta; class Magnoliopsida; order Caryophyllales; family Droseraceae; genus Drosera; species Drosera spatulata. The sequence goes on from JAOVYX010016753.1 coordinate 280, forward strand.
GCATACAACAATATTCTACGACGGATTCCGTCGCAGTAGTGTTTTACTTACTGTTTTGTTTAAATTAAAATTACAAAAAAAATTCTTAAGCATGAATCGGCGACGGAGTCCGTCGCAGAGTTGTTTTACATGAAAGAATTCATTGTTTTGCTTAGATTAAAACAAGAAAAAATTCTTACCTAACCCTGATTCAGCGACAGATTCCGTCACAGAATCTCTATAAAAATACAAATTTTGTAGTTAATTTTATGAACCCATTTTTGCGACGGATTCCATCACAGTGTCTGTTTATTTCTGCGACGTCGTGGTTATGTTTATTTTTATTTTTTTTCTCATATTTTTATGTTTGTGACGGATCCGTCGCAAGGGGTTTGATTTTGCAACGGATCAATTCCGTCGCAGTTGTTTTCCGTCGTAAATGGCCCTTTTTTTTTGTAGTGTCAAGAGACCTTTGAGAACTTTATTGTCCTAACAAAGGAGAATAAAGAAAACCTTGAGTTGATTAGAACTTTCAGAGAAAGTTACAATCTAGACTGTGAGGAAATCAAGAAGAAGTCGAATGAATTATTTGAGGCTGAAAATGAACTCAAGGAATCATCTAAGAAAGTAAAATTTCTCATTGAATTGGTGGATCAACTCACCAAGAAGAATGCTGAACTGCAAAAGCAGGTTGATGTAAGGAATGAAAAATCCTTTGATCTTCAGAACATGTTGATCATGTGTAAATCCTCATATGATTGATCTGGATTGGGATATAGAAGCTAGATCAATGAGGCTGAATGCTCAAAGGCTATGGAAATCCCTCCGGAGAGCAAAGAAAAGATCAAACAACCTACTGAAAAAAATACACTAGAAGGGTGAGACCTCTGCTGCACGAAAGGAGTAGAAGAGTAAAGTCTCTACTGCTCAACCAAGGAAGGTTGACACCTCTGCTGCATCAGCAAAGAAGAAAGTGAAACAATCTCAAGTAGTGCGCACTATCAAGTCTAAGGGAGCTATGCTCTATAGAAAGGCAGATAATAGATCTTCTAAACCCAAGTATGCACCAAACTACTCAATATGGAACAAAACTTCCACCACTGCATGGAGCAGACCGTACCTTAGACCCTACTGCATCTGCAGTATCGGGAAACAAAGAACCCAAGCAGAAGACCCAAGATAGCAGGACCAAAGGTCATATGCTATATCTATGGGGAAAAGGGTCATAAGGCATTTAAGTGTTGGTGTAACGCCCCGAGTTCTACGTCATGGGGCACTTGGCGTTATGCCGTCACGAACCCAGTCCGTGACAAGGCTAAACAACCAAACGGGTTTAAAGATATCAAGAGTCAAGGAAAAATACCTCTGTGACTTCAATCCATCATGTTTGGCAAACACATATTCATTTCATACAACAGTGCAGAAGCAAATACTTTACATCGTCAAGTAGCATTACTAGTACACTTCATATCTTTCATAATCAGAATACACAAATTCATTGTATTGCTTCCAAAATACAGAAGGTAATCCATCTCATCTTTCCAAAAATACATATGATACAATCATCCTCACATTTTGTCCTATAACTCACCAGCAAACGGAATACATAACCCGTGAGTATGAAAGTCAGTAACCTAGAGTGTATGTCTCACATTTGCAGGGTACTCCCCCGACTATGGCAAATCGATGAGCACCAGTAAAACATTTTTGTATTTAGTAGAAAATATGTGCGTTATATTATGTACGCGTGTTTGTATGATTTCATATCTTTTGCATTCATTGTTGTTATTATGGACTCATGACTCGAGACACTCCAACATACAGACTCTGAATACAAGGCTCATCAGTCGTCAACTGGGCTATAAGAATTTATCGATTGAAAGAGATAGTAACTTGTTTCCAACGGGCTCTATATGCCTCTTATTGGAACAGATTTGAACCTCTCCAGCAGAGAGTTAGTAATGTACTTCCAATGGGATTTATTTGCCTCTCATTGGAATAGATTTAGAGTCACCAGTGGCCCTGCCACGTCCGACCCCAATGCCGCCGCATCCATGCTTAAGAGGATGGGGGCTGCCTAACGCTCCCTAAGTAGTTTCAGTTCACCCTTGACGATGACTCGAAGATTTTTGGCTAGAACTCAGTCTCCAGGACTTTCACTTGACATTCGATTGATTTCAAGAAGGGACACTAAGTACGACCTTCTTCCTTAACAGTTTCAGCAAAGGGAGGTGATGGCAGTGCCGAGATCGATCTCCAAACCACTTTCAAGAGAAAAAGATAGATGACACGACAGTTTATGAAATTTGTATCATGCTCAACTTTTATGTTTGAATATGCGTTTTTGGTTGATTAGCTTTTCGTTTGTTCGTATCACCAGGCAATGTACTTCCAAACCCTTATCAGTTCTCCCTTTAACATGTGTATCATTCATTTGCTGACTTTGTTTGATGCCGTTAACACATTATAAAATCACCTTTTATACATATATTGGAACATGCTGTTTATTTGTAAAACATAGTTATATATGTTTTGATTGATTACCATCCCAATAATTCCCCACACTTCAAAATAAATGAATCAAACAGAACCCCGATCCCGAGTACAACGTTACTTAGTTGTATGCAACATATTTAATATCCTTCCTTTTATTCATAAGGGATTAAACATTCATTGTATGCGAATAGATTTTAAACACGGCACGCAGATTTATTTCTGGTCAGGGCAATGGTAGCGGGCGAGACCTAGAATCACGGCATATATTTAATGGTGAAGTGATATTCGGGTTATTTTGTGGTGGATGGACGTTTATGGAAGTGGAAGCTTCAAAGTTTGGGAACGAGGGCAGTCCTCCTGACATGATGGGTGCCCTTGGTGTAGTTGTTGCTCTTGTCACATTCAATGGTGGTTATTGCAAGTAGGTCGGCTGGATTTGTTGAGGAGTCATTAATGGTTGACCTTGGAGCTGCGGCAGTTAGGGTTGTTACAGGACCTCGATGTTACCTTCCAGGTTGGTCAGTCTGCATGTTATCTGGGCCATCTGCTCTTGGACTGCTTTGAGCATTCTATACATGGGATCCATGGTCTTATCGTCTGCTAGAAAATCTCTGGATGGACTATCATTGCCATTTCAGAACTTGAGGATGTCTTGCTACTGGAAGATTGTCGGGCCGAATGAAGACATTGCCAGAAGCGACCAATCTGTGGCCCAATCTTCATCTTGAGTTATGGCACATTCACATTGATAGATCATGCAAGGTTAGGCTCAAGTGTGGCAGACTCTCGAGGTTTTGGAATCAAGGCTACCAGCAGCATGGATCTCCCCCATTGCATTGACCACATGTCTTACGCATACCAACAACCCAATTATAGAGCATGAAGGTACAACTGGCTTGAGTAGGCCACCATGCCAGAGACCTGGTCAGTAAACGGATCAAAGACAGGGAGGGATCTCTCGGGATTCGAGACAAAAAGGGATACAAGTGATATCATCATTATTCATCAGATGTTCGCACTCATCTCTGGCACAATAAAATTGAAATCCCCCACTCAAACTAACTAATGATAGATAAGGCAAGAAAGGATCGATCCCACAGAGAGAAGATACAACATATATGAAAGCAAGCTCAATTATAAACGTCTCGTGAATAGTTCCTAATCGGTTTAAGTTGAGGGGATGACTATAATAATTATGAACTAAAAATGATATATAACTAAGGTTGTAAACAATATATGATAACACAGATAGGAATATGTAAATGTCACCATGATTTTAAGGCAATCATTAACTTAAACATGATTTAATTTATAGTGTGAGGTTATGATTAATTATTATGACATAATAACGCATGCATGACCTAAATTGGCCCAATAAGAATATTGCAGCACTCACATGAACAAATAGGAAGCTAACCTAACAACAAACTAATTCATTCACATGAAATATAGATCTACTCATACCTCACATTATATGAAATAGTTCATCATAATAACAACGTGATATACCAATCTAGGTAGGCATCAAAAAAGTTCGATACGCTAACCTAAATCACATTTTGCTTAATATTAATAATAAAGTGTTATGATTAAATGCTCAATTAAACCATGAACTAAGTTAGGTGATCAAACTACTCAATTCATAACTTCAATCATTCATCCAATATCATATCCGTCACTATCTAAATCAAGCATTAAACTCGTATCATATCTCATGCATCATATTCATGGATCCATTCACACACCCTAACCAGAAAATTACTCACTAATCATAGCTAGAGACATAAACAACAAAGACAAAGAATGAATAACATAAATCATGATGAAATAAACTTGAATTAAACAAAACAATAGAAACAATTGTCGATGACGATTCTGTCGGAAAAGCTACGTCTCTGAAAAATAAAGTACAGACAGCAAACAACGGACAATGATCCAGAAACGAACCAATCTAATCCAGATCTATTGATGGAAAAGTGAAAAACAATGATAATTGGAGTTTCTACCTGAAATTGATCTAAAAGCTCTCTCTCTGGAATAGAAGAATACAGAGAATATATTTAGAAAAATACATATGTTTTGCAAGAGAAACGCGTTTTCATCATGCCAAGTTTACGGGCGTGAACTTTTTCACGGGTTGTCCAGGGTTGAAAATGCAATTTTTCAAACTTCATATTCTTGATTCACACTCTTCCTTATCTTCTTATCTGTACTTCTCCAGCTTCATATCAGTAGAAAATGTGAACAAATGCTCCGAATTGCTTTACAATACATATTTTCGAATGTCTCACCCCATTTGACTCTAGCTTGATCCAAAATATCTTCTAACTCTTTCCTTACCAATAAAAACAAAGGAAACAGCAGAAACCATAATAAAAGTACAAAATATACTAAAACTAACTAAAAATGACACAAAACAAGGAAAAAACAATAGGTAAAAGCCATGGAGAATATGCATAAAAAAGTGTAACATATTCCCCCAAGCTAGACTTTTTGCTTGTCCCTAAGGAAAACATAAACAAAAAGACTCAAAAAAGACTACACAAGAAGGAACAAGACCAATAAAACCTGCCAAACTCTAAAAATAAGTAGATCAAGTGTCATAACTCATATTTTCTACAAGCCAGTTCATCTTTACCCCATTCGATACACTTGTATGAACCCATCCTAATATCCCTTAGCCATTACCTAAACAAGGCATCTCTCACCATACCCACAATAATCACGAGGATCATATCAAACACTCATTATCATAGAACAAGCTAAGTGTCGACAAAAATAATACAACAAACCTACATGAATAAATACTATATACACTCATTTATCCCCCAAGCAGTAGTGTGTAGAAAAATCCAATATGGATGCACATGAGAAAAATATGATTCAAATGCACACATACTAAGCTTCAACTCGGATGCACATAACAAAATCATGGCCTAACTATTTGCATTATAAAGATCTAACTCAACCGTTTATCTCACATCCTGTGTTTAGTTTCATACCCCCCAAATATGCCTTGCTAGGAAATAAGTCTAGCAATATTTTGGATGAACTCCCGCTCTGTAATCAAGTGGGTTATCATCTTAGACTATCCTTATTTCAAGTATGACATTATCTCATATCATTGTTTCAAAGTTTAAATACGTCTTATTGTTCCTACAATTCTTGTATATATCTATTGTGCAAAAAATTATGACATTTTTGAAATTTTTGAATTTTCTTTATGACTCAAAAATGACACACACTAAGACTCAAGAAAAACATAAAAACTAACTCAAAAAGAAAAACCTGACTCTAAACTGACTCAACTAAACTGTGTTATTCACCCCCCCCCCCCCCAAAGCTAAACTCTACAATGTCCTCAATATATAAAACAATAAAACACAAGGACAGAAATAAACAGAGAGCTTACTTGCAGAAGGATTTCAAGGACTTCTCCAAGGAATTGAGTTTGTCTTCAATCAAGCTATTTTGATCTCGTATTTCACGGAGTGTCAAACTGATATCTTCCATATAATGCATCACATCTTCCAATGTAATAGCACGAGGTGGTGGAATCTTCTCTTGGGGCTCTTCTTTCACAATTGGGGCTTCAAATCTGGCACGCTTCAATGGATGTTTCGGAACTTCAACCTCCACATTCTCAGCTGCTTTGCTCGTACTCGCAGGAACAAAAGAAATTGGTTCAGCTTCATAAGGAACATCATCATCTTCTTCATCAAAATCATCACTATTCTCATCCTTGAACTCCTTCTTCACATTTGATTTATTTGTCTTACTCATGGGAGGATTCACAAGATCCATGAAAGCACATCTCCACATAGGAGGACAATCAATGATATCATATTACTAAGCATATCAAGTTTCTTAGCAGAATTTGAATGAAAATGAAGCCAATAAGTACCATTTGAAAATGAAAACTTCATCGTGCTCAATATAAAAGCTTCATCTAATGTGCTCATTTTAGGACCTCTAACCATTTTATCTTCGGAAAAAATTATAACCAAGTCTTTGAGCTATAGGAGTTAACAAACCGCCAAAAGGCAATTACTCCTTTCTTTTCAAGAACAGATTTATACCAATGCCTCGGAATGTGAGATGCGGTATCTAGGTTAGTTTTAGTCATCATAGCCTATAAAAACATGATTTCATCTTTTCTTAAGGTTCCATTGGTTTGTGATCTTCCAAAAACAGTATTAGATTGTGAATCATAGAGGCTTTAACTAGTTTAACATTAAAGTCATCTCTTCCTGAAATATTAAATAAGAATTCTTTAAAATCCCACGTAAATTTATCAGGTTTTCTTCTATCCCCATCAGTCATACAATGGTATACTTTGTTAAGCCATTTCAAATCAAATTTATACTTTTTACCTTCAAGGTGAAACCATATTACACCTAGCTATGTGCTGTTCATAGCCTGCCATGATACTAATTTCAAGTGAACTTAAAAATTGAAGCGTTAAAGCTTCATATGGAGGCCATCTTCCTAGCATTAAAGTATTCCCTTGCATGTTACTAATGAGTTGAAGAAGATGTTTCTCAATTTTAAGGTCTTGAAGAATATTCAGATCCAAGTATTTGATTTTGACAATACCTCTGGTGAGAAGGTAATTGTATCTCAATTCTTATTTTGCATCTTTAAAAATAATATTGTGCTTGTTCGGTTCACCAGATGGTGGAAAGAATTGCTCAATAAGTCAAGGTGCTGAATTGTCATTCTCCATTTTGCGCATAGCCCATTCATATTGTATGTATGCTTGTTCTTTGTAGGAGCCATTGGTACCTACAAAACATAACACACACACACACACACACATATCACAAAAGTAACCAATCAACCCAACTGAACAATTGAAACATGAAAGTTCATAACTTTGCATAAGTTAGATCATGGAAACCCTAGCAAATCATCAAATCATCATAACATAAGTAGCTTTTAATCATCCAAGCATTCATGTGATGAATTGCAAAGATCAAATTACCTTCTTCGACATCTAGATGGTCAAATTTCTTGATCATATATGAAAACAATGACAATTGCAAGAGATTTAAAAGAGGTATTGATAGCGATTGATGTTCAATCGAGATATATATAGATGTCATAATTCGTAGCAAAATGATGATTTACCTTCAAGTTTTTCGAGTTTGATCAAGGGTTTTGATGTGGTTTAAGAGAAAATTAGGGTTTGTGGCTTTTGATTTAGGAAAAGACGGATAAAACGAGTTATTTATAAATTCGGATCCATCCACTTTCACCGGTGAGAAAAAGTTCACGAGCATGAAAGTGGCATTTTACATAATTTAAATCTTGGACAGAGGGACCACTTGCTGGCTATTTCATGGTCTTGATTCATGCCCTGCACTTTCACGGCCGTGAAAGTGCCATTTTCTGAGTTTTTTCATTTTTGCACCTTTTCACTTAAATACTTTTAAAAAGCTTAATTTGAGTCCAGAAAAGTGATTTCATGACTTGAATGTCTAAAAACGAAATCGTTTGATCAATTTTGGTGGATTTATTGAAAACACTCGTTATTTGATTACGAAAAAAGAGAAATAATGGGTTGCCTCCTAGAAGCGCTTTATTTAACGTCGTTAGCTCGATTCAAATGAGCTTAATCATCAAAGTTGATCGTTTATTTCTTGAACATGGATTTTGGAATCCACATTTGCAATACTCCATCAGCTTTCTTTACAAAACACACCTTCACAATTTTCTTTTCAATCCAAATTTTCTTGGTTTTACTTTGTTTCTTAAATTGTTCTTAACTGAGTGTGAGAATGAAAACTTTTCTTAAAAAATCTTCTTGAAAAACCATTGGATTTGAATTTTTTCTTTTGATTGATCTTATGAAAAGGTTTGTTGATTCTTGTCGACACATTATCATTTGCTTTGATTTGATTTACATTCTCGGTTATCACTTGATTCTCTTCATTTGGAACAATTGACAATGACTCAATGTTCTTTTCATAGAATGATGCATTGATTGGACTCTTGAGTTGAGATTCAAGAAAATCTAGATTCGAATTCATGTGATACGACTTTTAATCATTAATTGTCTCTAGTTGGTAGCAACTAGTTGTTGAGGACTTTAATTATGCTTGGAACAAACTGATTGTGACATCTCCTTGTTTCAACTTAACTAGACCATTTTCAAAGTCAACTGGAGCTTTGGAAAGACTAAAAAATGGCTTACGAAGAATGAGACTTGGTGAAAGACTCTCAAAACGAACGTATTTGGTATCCATGACATAGGAATCAACAACAAAAGACACTGTGTCAACTTGGATTTGAACATCTTCAACAACACGTTCAATTTGAGCTTCTGAATTGTTGGTTAAATGAATAAATTTTTCTTTTTTAATGAGAGAAGGAAGATTAAGAGACTGTGAAAGTCCCGAGATAGCTTGCTGTGAGACTAAAGAATGGGTGAATAGTATCTCTTTTTGAGCTTTAATGCCAAACAAACAAAGGTTAGTTGGACAGTAGAGTTATTCTAAGCCTACTATAGTAATGCGAAACCTTACTATAGTAACATTGGTTCGTTTTAGTTTACTATTGGTTAAAGTTGATTAGCAGTAGGGTTTAACGTAATGAAAGTAGCAAAATAAAAACACAAAGGTTTTTATACTGGTTAGAGTATATAGCTAAAATACAAATATATCCCTTACTCCCATCTTTCCTTGATTATCAGCGTGATAAATCAAGAGGATAGCACTATTGTGATTATTTTAGGCTCATAATCAACCTGTCACTTTATAGTATGTAAATGACAATACAAACCGATTACAAGATCTTTCCCTCTCCTCAACAGGACTCAGAAAGCCTCTTGAAATCGTTCGTCTAACACTAGTGCTATTCAACTCTGCTTTTAATAGCTGGCTACGCCGAAGGAGAGGTGGCGACGATAGGGCGACGGGAACAGGCGATAGGAAGGAACAGTGGCAAGCGAGGTAAAAGAGGAGAGGGAGAGGGAGAAAAGAGAGTGGGGAAGTGGGATGATGTGTTTGGGGGATTTTTTTCTGTTGTATTTTTTGGAATAATTTTGAAAAAGTTATGTCATAAAGAAATTTTTTGTTATTATAATAATCGAGAGAGAAAATATTAAGATATATTATAACAAAATATGATTGATTTGACAAAATGTTATAAATATTTTAAAACAATAAAATAATTATATTTAATGTAAAATATAAAATATACTCCCTCCGTCCCAGAAAGGTTGTAACTGTTTGACATGGCACGTGTGCCGATATAAAGTTTGACACGCGTACAACGATGATCAAACATAGTTTTTTGTAAATTTATCGTGAAACATCAATGGTTGAATAAGTTACGTACTTCAACCTAATACATGTTACGGGACGATCAAACGTAATTTGATATGAAAATGAGATTTATATTCATACATATAATATATATATATATATATATTATTTTTAAATAAAAAAATAATTTATATAAGATATTTATATTTAATCCTATGCCACAGAGTCGGGAGGAGTCAAAATTTTCAACTTCCAACCACAGACACCCAAAATTACTTTTTCCCAGCATTGTCTAACGAACCCCTCAATCTAATTAAACTACCTGCGCTCCCACGATCCTCTGAAGCCCTTGTGTGCCATCGAACCCCAATTTCCCATATGCATGCGCGACTTCCTCCTCGCCTCTTGGTTCGTCCCCTCTCAATCTGATGCCGCAGACTCAATAACTGGCGCTTTAGAACTCGTCGATGGCGATCTGATCATTGATTTTACTCCGCAACAAGCTTCGCTGCTGATTTCTCTGTCGCCCTCCCTTGCTCTTTTGGTATCGAGATCAGGTTTGAAATCGTCCTAATCTACTTTGTGATTCAATGGCCAATCTGTTCGTTTTCTATGGTATTCTATGGTTCAATTTATTTGATTTGTCGACTCTTGTTCAACTATTTCTCTGCTGTTCTTGTATTTATATATTTCTCAGCTAGCAGTATTTGTGCTAAGTTAAATTAGTATTTGTTGAAGAGTCAAAATTAGAGGGTAATTCATCGTTTTCTTGACTAATGGCACCTTTATCGAGACAAAAACGCATGCCCAATATACTTTTGGATGCTCTCTCACACATAGGGGAATATTGCTGTTTTTTAATCAGAATCAGGTCAATCATTCATTGGGTACTTTCTATCGGCCTCACTTCCAATAGTTTTGTGGTTATCAACTAATTACACTATATCCAACCATCTTGTGAAATGCTACTGGAAGGTATTAGCTGGTTGGATCCGCAAGTCAATTAGTCATGGACCGGTTTGGTGAATCGATATGTTACACGCTGTCCATGTAGTAGTTGTTTTTATGATAATTTCTATAGTTTATTGCTTACAAGGAAGCTACTTATGTCACTCGACTCATTATTAGACAGTTTGTGTAAACTGTAAACCTGATATGCTAGACTTTGACATATTTCCTTCCTTAACTTTACCTTTTGTTATCATGGTATACAGAATATGTCGTCCCAATTTTGTCAGATGTCCCTGAATGGACATGGTATACAAAATGTGGCTTTTTGATATATTCCAGAGTTCAGGATTTCTTGACTTAATCAGATTTTGTATAACCCTTTATGTCAACTAGTCAGAACATTATATGATAGTTCTTTAGATATTCGCTTAAAAACTCAAAAATGAATTTAAATAATATTGCAATATTCGTGGAATTTTTTATTGCTATAGGTACTTATACTGTTGCATGAGATTTAAGTTGTATGAAAGACTGAACACAACAGAGGGGAAAAAAGAAGTTTTTAAGTTAGCTAGATCAAGAGATAGAAGAACTAAGGATTTAGGTCAGGTAAAGTGTGTTAAGGACGATGCTGAGTATATTCTTACGTCTGATGAGGACATTAAGGAAAGATGGAGAGAGTATTTTGACAAACTTTTTAATTGCACAAGGGAAGTGTTTCTGAATGAAACAAGTGGGAATGTAGATGTGATGAATCGATGTTATTTTCGTCGTATTAGGACAGAGGAAGTTAAGGAGGCATTAAAGCGGATGAGCTCAAGAAAGTCTATGGGTCCAGATGAAATCCCGATCGAAGCTTAGAAATGTCTTGGGATAGAATGAGTTAATTGATTGACAAAACTCTTTAATAGAATTTTGATAGATAAGAAGATGTATGATGAGTGGAGAAGGAGCACTTTGATTCCCATATACAAAAGCAAAGGAGATGTTGAAAACTACTCCAATTACAGAGAAATTAAACTTATGAGTCACAGTATGAAGTTATGGGAGAAAGTGATAGAGAAAAGGTTAAGAGAAGTTATAGGGGTGACTGAGAATCAGTTTGGTTTTATGCTTGGTAGGTCAACCATGGAAGCTATTTACCTTTTGCGATGTGTAACGGAGCGTTTTAGGATAGAGAAGAAGAATTTGCATATGGTTTTTATCGACCTGAAAAAGGTGTATGATTCTGTTCCAAGAGAAGTGATTTGAAAAACTTTAGAAAAAAAAGGGAGTGACGAGTAGGTATATCGAGATTGTGAAAGACATGTATGAAGAAGCTGCTACATGTGTGCGAACATATGTTGGTGAAACGACTGTTTTTCCTATTAAAGTGGGTTTACATCAAGGATTAGCTTTGAGCCCATACATTTTCGCCTTAGTAATGGATGATCTCACTAGGCATATACAAGATGAAATACCATGGTGTTTACTTTTCGCTGATGATATTGCTCTGGTGGACGTTACGAAAGAAGGGGTAAATGAAAAATTTGAGACTTGGAGGGAGGCGTTGGAAAGTGAGGGGTTAAAGATCAGTAGAAACAAGACAGAATATATGAAATTGTCTTTAATGAGAGTAGTCAAACAAATAATGAGAATGTATTGTTGGGAACAAAGCCTCTCCCTAAAATGGATTCTTTCAAATATTTAGGTTCGATGCTACATAAGAATGGAGGAATTGGTGCAGATATTGATCATAGGATTAAAACAGGTTGGTTGAAATGAAAGGGCGCTTCAGCTGTGCTATGTGATCTTAAAATACCTACCAAGTTGGAAAAAAAAAGTTTTACAAGACAGCTATTCGACTAGCGATGCTGTATGGGTCAGAATATTGGGCAATTAAGTGACAGCATGTACAGAAGATGAGTGTAAATGAGATGAAAATATTAAAGTGGATGTGTGGACATACAAGAATAGATAGGATACAAAATGAAGTTATCAAACAGAAAGTGGGTGTGGCTCCAGTACAAGATAAGATGAGGGAGTCACAACTAAGATGGTATGGTCATGTGAAACGCAGACCAATCACAGCTTCCGTTAGGAGATGTGAAGCTTAAGAGTTAGCACATGTCAAGAGAGGACGAAGGAAATCTAAAAAAAAACCATGAGGGAATCCTTGAAGTATGATATGGCCTATCATAATCTTACAGAAGATGATGTACATGACAGATTGGAATGACGCCGTCGTATTCATGTAGCCGACCCCACTTGATGGGATAAAAACTTGATTTGTTATTTTTATTGTTGCATGAGAGTTGTTGTCTAGGTTTATTGGTCTTTTCTTACATCATAGTTATATTAAGAAATACGTCATTTTCCAATACATCTAGAGATATTAATAAGTCCTGCAACGATGTCTCGTGTATATATTTCTTATTACCTTCACCATATACTCATTCTTCTATCTATCAATCGTGTCGTGATATTGCCATATCATTGCATTTCTAACTTGGGTTATGTTTCTAGCAATGCCGAAGAAGCCATAAGAAGAGCACCTGTGAAAATGATCACTACATGAATTAGGATGTGAAATATTTGTATGAACTTCAGGGGCAATTTCTATAGGATTTTATATCTTGAACACAAGTATAATTGTGATTGAAGGTAATTTCCTCAAAATTCATTTATTTATTGACACCGTTAACTCAGAAATTTGGCGAGTCCTCATCCTTACAAAGGATGTAATTCAGGCATGATCTAGTTAGAGTTAATTCAATGACAAAAACACAAACTAATGTTAATTGCAAGTCTATTTATACATCCAAATTCTATGTAGAGGTTCCTTCAAGTTCAACTTCAACATGATGAATTTATCAACTTGTAACCTTGCATGCTACATAAAAAGCTAAATAATTTGAAAGAATAAAAATTTGAGTGAATACAACAACAAATCAAGTCTTTATCCCATCAAGTGAGGTCGGCTATATGAATACGACGGCGTTATTCCAATCTGTCATGTGCATCATCTTCTGTAAGATTAAGATAGGCCATATCATACTTCAAGGTTTCTCTCATGGTCTTTTTAGGTCTTCCTCGTCCTCTCTTGACACGTGCTAACTCCCAAACTTCACATCTCCTAACAGAAGTTGTGACTGGTCTGTATTTCACATGATCATACCATCTTAGTCGTGACTCCCTTATCTTATCTTCTACTGGAGTCACACCCACTTTCTGTCTGATAAATTCTTTTTGTATCCTATCTATTCTTGTATGTCCATACATCCATCTTAACATCTCGTTTACACTCATCTTCTGTACATGCTGTCAGTTAATTGCCCAACATTCTGACCCATAGAGTATCGCTGGTCGAATAGCTGTCTTGTAAAACTTTTTTTTTAACTTGGTAGGTATTTTAAGATCACATAGCACAGGTGAAGCGCCCTTTCATTTCAACCAACCTGTTTTAATCCTATGATCAATATCTGCACCAATTCTTTCATTCTTATGTAGCATCGAACCTAAATATTTGAAAGAATCCGTTTTAGGGAGAAACTCTGTTCCCAACAATACATTCTCATTATTTGTTTGACTACTCTCATTAAAGACAATTTCATATATTCTGTCTTGGTTCTACTGATCCTCAACCCCTCACTTTCCAACGCCTCCCTCCAAATCTCAAGTTTTTCATTCACCCCTTCTTTCGTATCGTCCACCAGAGCAATATCATCAGCGAAAAGTAAACACCATGATACTTCATCTTGTATATGCCTAATGAGATCATCCATTACTAAGGCGAAAAGGTATGTGCTTAAAGTTGATTCTTGGTGTAAACCTACTTTAATAGAAAAAGTAGCCGTTCCATCAACACAGGTTCGCACACATGTAACAGCTTTTTCATACATGTCTTTCACAATCTCGATATACCTACTCATCACTCCCTTCTTTTTTAAAGTTTTCCAAATCACTTCTCTTGGAACAGAATCATACGTCTTTTTCAAATCGACAAAAATCATATGTAAATTCTTCTTTTTCTTTCTTAAAACGTTCCATAAAAAAAAATTCTATATCCGGATATCGGGCCGAAATAGCGGATATCGTGCCGATATTGCGGGCCCAATTCACTATTGCAGCACTATTGACCAAGTTTTTTTAATAACGGATATAATACTCATCATAGCAGGCAGGGGTCCAAAACCGATATATCAGCTGCAATAGCGGCCGCTATGGCCGCTATTTGGAACAATAAAATTTAGATGTTAACTTTTTAGTTAGTGGAAAGAATGAACCATAAGAATCAGAGTGGACCAAATCACTGACTTGTTTGGCATCTGACTTGTCTCATGTTGTTGAAACTCAAGAGTTCCTTCTGGCCAATTAGGTGTTCAGATTAACTTATTTGAGTGTTTTTCAGAGCAGTGCTTCCTCGTTTTGAAAACTGGATTCACTGTTGAGAGAGCAACTTGGCATTATTGATCAGACAGAGAAACATACAATCTTTTGGAATTTTTTTTCAGGGTTGACCATATATGGAGCTTGATTTTATAAAAAAAAAATTATAGAAAAATTTCTCTTTTGCTGGGTTTTTTTGCTGTTTTGCGGTGGAAGTGTGTGTCTGTTTTTTTCTTCTTTTTCTGATCTTATTGGTTATGTTTGTGATCAGCTCTTTTGTATCACAGATGGCTTCTTCAGACAGTGAGGAAGAAGATTGTCTGCTTGTGGTCTCTAATTATTACTTTGAAGATGATAATCAGGATCCAGTTTCATATTTGGTGCTGCCGATCCAGTGGGACATCGATGGGGTCATGGTTGGCAGCAAGAAGCAAATATTTTTGCGTGGTATGATTAATGATGGGCTTGATCGGATATACAAGCCTGTTACAGCCTGGAATTTCGATCTTTCGGGAGCAGAGCCCCATGTGTCTGTTTTTTCCAAAGATAACAAATGGTGGAAACTTGAGAAACCAAGGAAGAATTTCAGGAATATCATACGGTCTACTTTGATCACACTTCACTGCCTTCACGTTCTGAAGAAAAATCCAGATTTATCAGAGAGATCTCTCTGGGATCAGATGTCAAGAGTTTTTGGGTCAATGCTGCTTCACTGACCATTACTTTGTTTTGTGCATTTGTTGAACTATCCATTTCACCTTTGCTTACGGTTATATCTTTTTCTTTTTGTGGAACTTGTAGATGGTGCGACATTCGGCCTTCTCAAAATGATTTAATTGACCATTGGACATTCATTGAGGAAGCTGTTAAGAAGGACACATCCTTGGAGAATTCGAAGGTCTATTTTCCTTCCCTTGTATAGATATACTTCAAAGAATGTGTGGCTCCTCGTTCTCTCTGTCCAGGTTGAATTGACTTAAGTTCCAGCTCTGATGCTTCCTGGAATTATTTTATTGGGCGTTGCAACCAAGCCAAACGAAACCAACGCCTTTTATTGCTTTAAGTAGAGTTGCTGTGGGCTTTCGTTCTCTTTTAACCAACCCACACAGTAGTTTGTGGGTGGCTACAAATGGCCTACCCTGCATAAATGGTATTTGCAGTGGATCGAAAGTACCTTCACCATTCTATATCAGATAGTTGGAAATATCCATTACATGCTGTCTCATTCATTTTTATTTATATATATTTGTGAAAACAGTTTCTGATGGCACTACTCAAGGAAAAGCCACAAAAGAAAGACATCAGCGAGGTTTATGCCTTTCTTGCAGATAGTTCTCTTAGTTCCTGATTTATTCACGTGTTCATTAAACGGGTGGTGGTCTGGGATGGTATGCTGGTGTTTCAGGATTTTTTAGACAGCGAAAGATTTATAGATGATCTTGATGACATAGAGGGTAATGGCTCAAAGTCACGCACCGATGAAGAGCAAGAACAAAGTTTTGCAGTCTGCGAAATTTGTGATAATGGTGGTGATGTTCTGAGGTAAGTTGTTTTTCCATGGGTGCTTCATGAGTGTGTTTATGAGGTTGGTAAAATAAGAAGATATAACAGTGTCTTAATTATAGTACTACCTCCATCCCAATAAACTTGCAACCTTTATCACTTAATGCACTCCCATCACATATGTATTTTAACCTAACTCGTGGGAGAAAAGGTGAGTGGGTGAATAGTGAGGGCATTGCTGTTCAAGCTGTAAGAGTCAGTGTTTACCTAAATGCTTGTGCCAAATCAATCTGTTTAAATTCATGACGGAGGGAGTACAATGATGATTGCCGCCTTCTTTTTCCCTTGCTCTTGATTTTTATTTAATGAACATTCACTTTACAGTTTCTCATCTACTGTGCTGTCATTATTATGCTAAACCTTTTGAAACCCAGCCTGACTAGCTTTCCAGGTGGTGCATCTACACTTCTGCAAACAACTCTTTTGTCCTTGTCAAGGAATATGTTATGTAGCTTGGTTGCTGTCCCGCTTTCACCTCAACTTTCCTTCACAAACCCCTTGCTATGTCAAGCTTCTAGTTTGCAGCCTATCATTCACACTAGTTTGCAGCACATTGATGTATTTGTTTCTTTGATGTTCTATTCTTCATGTCCATATGTTCTTGTTCGGTGGCTGTCTATATGTAATTGTTTCATGCTTGCTTGTGGGGTTGGAATGCCCTGTTTTCTGTTCTCTGTGCTTCGCAGCATCAATATAAGGACTACTGTACTCATACTTTTTTAGATGATGCAGTTGTGATGGCAGTTGCTTGAGATCATTTCATCCTCTTCGAACTGATCAGTCGGAGGAATCAGCATGTAAAACTCTTGGTCTCTCTCAGAGTGAAATGGAAGTAAGTTTAATTTACTGTTTGCATCTCATACTCTACTACAGCAAGGGGCTAAGAGCATTGGATCAAAATCTTTTAACGGATTTTCTATTTTACAAACTTAAATTTATCTTTTTAGCCCTTATAAAATCTCTATATATCAACTACTGCATCATAATCTCTATTTTAATGTTAAAATAATATTAATTATAATAAACAATTATGAGAACTAGTTTACTACACTGCACACAGAGCGGGTTATTTATTATCATTTTATATGCCATGTGTTAGATAATGACGGTTGTTTATGATCATTTATACATCTATTTGATTTTTCTTATTGTGATTTTTCCTTTGCCATTTCTTATGATATTAGGTTAAATCAAATTCTGATAGATCATGGCAAAAGAATAAGAGATTTTTTTTGTTTTGTTTTCAACGTTTTTTAAAATAATTAAGATTTTTTTTGTAAAAAAAAGTCTTAAAAAATTTAACATTTGTATGGATGAACGCTTTTTTTGGTAGATTTTTAAGATTTTGTTTTTTTATAATAAAAAATTAAGATGTTTTTTTATAAAAGATTTAGAAAGTTAAAATTTTAACATTTGAATGCATGGCATCCCACATATCACATACCACTATCAAGATATATAATATATTTGTTTTTATTGTGATTTTTCATTTGTGATTTTTTATGATATTAGTTTCAAATCAAATTATAATAGATCATGACAAAAGAATAAGAGATTTTTTCTATTTTGTTTTCAACTTTTTTAAAAAATAATTAAGATGCTTTTTCATTAAAAAAATGTAAAAAAAAGTTAAAAATTTAACATTTATATGGATAAACTTTTTTTAAATGTTTTTTGTAAAAGATTATGAAAATTAAAAATTTAACATTTAAACGGATGACATCCCACATACCACATACCACCAGATGGTTTTGTGTGTGTATATATATATATATATAGTATAATAGATGTGAAAATGAAATGTGAGTGAAAGATGAGATCTGTAAAATAATATTTTTTTTTATTTTTTTTTTGCTTTGCTTTTAGAGATGGTGACTAATGAGCACTTATCAAGATTAGCAATTAATATGGTTATAAGCACTTTTTACAGTGATCTCATCTGATCAAAGTGCTTTTAATCATATTTAATGAGCTTAAAGTCCTGACAAACAGGCTCCCTTGTAGCTCTGTATTCCTCTAAACTTGAGGTCAATGTTTAAATTGCATAGGCAACCCCGACCTTCCTTTGTCGGAATTGCAAATACAAGCAGCACCAGTGCTTCTCATGTGGGCGATTAGGCTGCTCAGATTTGAATGCTAATGCTGAGGTATGAAAACCTATATTCTAACTTTAACAAGTAGCACCACTTTTTCTTTTTTCTTTTTTCTTTTTTTTTTTCCTTTTTGTTTGTAGCCTTGCGACTTTTCTTAGAGGTTTTTATGCCCAGCTCCACCACTTTGCGTAACCCGTACATGATCCATTTGTGCCAATCCCAATGAAGCAAGATCATCTCATGGAAAATTCCATCATGATTTTATTTGTTAACTAGTCCACTAATTCTGCAATAGCTATGTGATTGTGATTATGATGTATTATATCAGTACTTCTATGATGCTTCATGTTTGTCATCGATGGGAGAATACCAATTAATCCCATCATTATATTAATCCTTTGTTTGATTAACCATCTTTTTTTCCTAAAATACTTTGTATCCATCAAAAGAAGTTGCTCAATGGTAAGCAGCTCCCTCCTTAATCATGGGGTCAGGGATTCGGCACCTTCTAAGAAAATTAGGAAACAACCTCTTTATTATAAATATATAATAGTAGTAAGGTTGCGTACATTTCGTCACACGCTCACATTGCATTAGGCGGGATCATGTGAGTATGTTGCTTTGCTTTGCTTATTTTTATCCATTTCCATATTGTATTTAGCTTATATGGTTGGCTTTCATGATTTTTTTTTATTATTTTTATTTGAAAAACCTCCTTGTGGTGGTGGATCGTGTTGGGGTGATCGTAGTGGAATAATAATTATCAGCAGTTACTATAGTAAAACTTGACAAGATTTTCTGCTCTGTCATGACTTAGTTTGAGGATATTTTTTATTTTATTTTTTGGCATACTACTTGCAAATAGTGACCAAGGTGTTTTTTTAGTGAGCAGTAGCTCTAGAGAAATGCAATTGGTTTTGATTTGGAATGTATAGGTATTTCTTTGTATCAATGCAACATGTGGTCGTTTTTATCACCCCAAATGTGTCGCCAAACTGCTTCAACAAGATGCTGCTTCTGCTGCTGAGCTTGAAAGGAAAATTGCTACTGGGGAAAAGTTTGCATGTCCCATTCATAAGTGCAATGTTTGCGGAAAAGGAGAAGATCCAGAAGATCCTGAGTTGCAGTTTGCTGTTTGTAGACGCTGCCCAAAGTCATACCACAGAAAATGTTTACCAAGGTGCTATTCTTGGGAGAAGAAAGGATAACTTTTAGGGTATTGGTGTTATTTTGTGGGTAGCATCTCTTCTAGTCCTAATGGGTTGTGCTTTTTTTCTGTTTTTTCAGGGACATTGCTTTTGATGGTAGTGAGGAAGAGGGCGTCATTCCAAGGGCATGGACGGGTCTTTTACCAAATCATCGTATCTTGATATATTGCTTGTATGATTAAAGTGGATTTTATCTCTTCTTCTCTATTATTTGTGTTACAAATGCATGATTACTTCTCTCGTTCTTGAGCAGGAAGCATGATATTGATGATGAGTTTGGAACTCCTGCACGGAACCACATCAGGTTTCCTGATTTTGGCAATGAAGTGATCAGACAGCCCTCTTCATTGTCACGCAGCAGGGATGTACCCTTATCTCTCAAGAGTAGACAATCACTAGGCCCCACTGCAACTGGGAGAACATCTCTTAAATCTGTACAGGACAACAAGAAGTCAACCATCACTAAGGAGGTACGTCTTGATCAAGTTAAGGTCCAAAAATACCCGAAGACAACTTTGGAGGTTTTGAAAGGAGCTGCGTCAAGAAAACCATCCACTGGAAACAAAGCTGTTGCAATGAAAACGGAGAAGTGTCTGGTCACTGACCCAACTACAAGATCTATAGGGGAGCAATTATATGCTGCACATAGTCAGCAATTTGATGCAGTAAAGATTACTAAGTTGGGAAAAGTTGCCAATGATGTCGATTCTCCTAAGAAACCTCATCCAGCTTCCACATCTTTGTCCTCTCAAATTCCTCAATTGGATCAAGCATCTAAGAACAGGTATCCAGTGTGGCTGTGTGCTGATTATTGTTTTCTATACTAATATGAGTTTCAGAAGATGTTTATCTACTTTCTCTCTTGTGTAACATTGCTGATGCAGAATTCTCGGTTTAATCGAGGACGCAAAATCGTCTGTTACTATGGATGACATCCCTGACAATCCTGATGATGTGTCTACTCATGGGTCTTCAATGAAAGCTTTTATGGAGAAGACAGTCACACTGGGAAAGGTGGAAGCTGGTATTGAGGTATATCTTGCTAACAAATATTTTGGGAAATAAAAACTCAATTCTATGTAAGCCTGATAGGAAATGCTCTGCTGGATCTTTCTCTAGCATTTACTTGCTGTTAAATGTTAGCAGTGGTATTATTTAGCATTCAACACTGGAACCTGTGGAACTTCTGCTATTGTTACAAGATTAAGCCTCAACCAGACTCACTTCTGCTATTGTTCCCTCTAGCATTCTCTTTCCTGTGGAACTTGTCGTACAAGTCTTCCAGCAGTGGAACCTCACATGTTTTTCTCTTCGTTTTTTTTCCTTAGTAGAGAACACATGTAGTTTTCGTTTTTTTCTCTTTTTTCTTCATTGATATTCTTTTACGATAATATTGGTGCTCCAGCTTGGAGATTCTATGGATGTTGATACAGTTGACCTTTGGTTTTATCAATGATACTTCTTGCTGTTCTGTGTCAGCTGGTTTGGTGAACATGAGGTGCACGCAAGCTGAATGTATTTCTGATATCAATAGGACTAAGTTGGAAATTAGTATTGATGTTATGTCATGTCTTCTCTTGTGGCCTTTGATATATTTCATGCCTGGCCCGTTTTTTTTTTTTTTTAATTATGCTGTAGGAGCTTCTTTCTTTGTTGCTTTCCTGATCGACAATATACTCCACATATTGGCTTTGCACAGCCTCTTCAAATTTGTATGTTGGGGATAAGTTGATCATTTTCATGTGACTGGAGTCATTTTTCTTGCAGGCCATTCGAACAGCTTTGAAGAAGTTGGATGAGGGTTACACTATCGAAGATACAAAGACTTTTTGTGAGCCTAATGTGCTGAATCAGCTTTCAAAGTGGAAGGTAAGCAATTAAGAATATGTTATTGGAGTGTCGGGGCGTCAGCAGCAGCAGTGTGTATGCTGCTGCAAACACCACTAAATGAGGATTTATCCTATTGTCAAACACAATGCAGCGGGATTTCTCAATACTCGGTTGGTTTTCTTCACATTTAGTAGTTTTTTTCTTGTTGATAGATCTCACAACCTATAGTGGGGTTTCTCCTTACTCAGTGGTTGTCTGCAGCAGCGTAGTGGCTGTTACACGTTTTTCCCAGTGTAAAACTTATTTTTCTTTATGGTTCTGTTATAACCAGCTTTTTATGTAGTTGCATGCGAGCTAAATACTCTCTTCACCCCAAAGTATAGTAAACAGTTTGACTTGGTACACTGATTTGTGTGTGAATTTTTGTGAATTTTAGTAAAAACTCTATTTTTGTGATTGTGGAGTTTATTGTAGTAGCTGAGAAGAGTTAGTAGAGTATACTGTTGCAAAGAATGAGTATTTTAGTATTTGTGGGATGAAAGCTTCGCCGAATATGATAAATTTGCTATATTTTTGGACGACCCATATAGGAAATTGTTAACTATAATAATTCAGGATTGAGGGAGTGTGATTTCTGCTTGGGATCACTGTTTATTCTTCTTTATTTCTGCAGGAAAGGCTTAGGGTTTACTTGGCACCGTTTCTAAATGGCATGCGATACACCTCATTTGGTCGACATTTCACTAAAGTTGACAGACTTAAGGAGGTATGATGCTCGATACTGGTATGACTTTGATACTTTTACTGAGTATGATTTTCATTAGTATCTTGTTTTATTTTTTCAGTTTGTCAGATTTATCTGTGAGATGGGATTAATTTTTATCTGTTTTAGTATTCTTTTGAAACTCCTCTGGCACTCATGTGCAGCTTGAGACATCACCCAGTCTCTATTTTGCTGTACTGGGGGATAATGCAATGGTTACCTTAAAATGGTTGCAAACCATTTGGTTATGATGCCCAAGTACTGTACAGGCAGCTTTCACGAAGTCCAATAGATAAAACATGAACACTCGTCGATAAGACACATTCCTGTGTCAAGGAAGACACATTGCTAGTAATTAGGGCCTGATCACTGATTAGTAATAATAAATGAAAGCCAGGAAAATCTTAACAAGGAATACGGACTCATAAAAATAAAGATATGTGCTTGGGTTCAAATGGTGCCTCTTGTTAAATTGTAATGGGTGGCTTAAATGAAAGACAGGACAATCTTAACAAGGAATACGGACTCATAAAAATAAAGACATGTGCTTGGGTTCAAATGGTGCCTCTTGTTAAATTGTAATGGGTGGCATGCCACCCATTGCCTTATGCTAAAGATGAGGCGGCGACCTTCTGGCCCTTGTACTATGCTGCCCTGCCCAAATGAATGGCCTAAAGGCCCTAAAGCCATCAGTGGATGTGTTCACTATAATTTGGAAACTAAGTGTCGTTTCTTAGCTGTAGACTCCCTTTTAAAGAAATATGCAACAAACAGACACATGCGCAATAAAATATGTAACATAAAATCGAGAATGAATTAGCTCTTAGACTCCCCTTTTCCTCACTTTGGTTCCCATGACTGCTATTCCATGCTTCTGAAAAATACCTTTCCTGTATATGCTTATGGTTTAAGCCATATATAAGCATTGGTGTTGCATTAAGCTTTAATTTGTGAGACAATGATGCGATAAGACAATGTCTTCACTCTTGCAGTAGATCATTGCTATCATGAGCTCGCAGTTACAAG
>JAOVYX010016754.1:0-23823 GCA_035668315.1 Drosera spatulata
AAATAGAAATGGTCACAAGTAAAATAATGTGGTTGAAATTTTCAGGGTAGGTTGCAGAGAAAGACAGGGACAAAGAGATGAATAAGCCTATGATAGGAATGTAAGAGCAATGCCGATGGCGACCCTTCTCCTACCGCCACGCCCACGGCCACCGCCTTTTGCTGTTGCAGCAACAGCCTTCCTCTGGTGGCGAAGAAGCAATTTCTTGTTCTTCTTTTTTGTGGTTTGTTATTCTTTTTTCCATTTTTTGGGGGTTGTCGTTTGTGATTCTTTTTGGTGTCCGGTGCGGATTTGGCGGGGTTAACGGATTTTCAACTGCGCCATTTATTTCACAGTTGGCGCCTGCTGGTTTCCCTTCCCATTCAACAATAACCTGAAACAAAATAAATAAGGAAATAACAACAGTAATAAATAAATGTAAGAAAAAAAAATTGGGGTATCAAAATGTGAAATCCCCATAAATAAATAAATAAATAATATATAAATATATAAATAAGTAGATAAATAAACAGAAAACACATAATCTATATCATCATCATTCCAAATGAATTGCAATGGTAAAAAATTTATCCCTCCATGATCAAATGCTTTTTTTCATGGATTGTCGAGAAAACATGAGGATATAGCTGAAGTCACCTACTTCGGCTGCACACAACAAGCATGTTGAACGGTGATGTATAATGTAAGTGCCACAATTTATGTTGGAGACGGAGAAATTGATTACTCAAAACAAATTACTCCTCGTGTCTCTATACAATACTGTGTGGAGAGGGTATAATATTCCACAAATAAAGAGATCTTTCTTAAAAAATGAATGTCCAAACCACCGTGTATCTTACATATCCCTGTTCTACAACAAACACAAACTTGCGTATCTTACATATCCCAGTTCCACAACAAACAACAAACAAAAACTTGCAGGTTACCGAAGTCCAGATGGCATTCACTGCAAGATTCTGCTGCACTACGAGGAGTGATTTCGCTACAAACTAGAGAAGAATTCATGGGCCTCGTAGTACTGGTCAGTCACGACGTTATACAGAGGGTGAATCGACTCCAGGAGATTGCTGAAAGGGCCAAACAGTGCCTGCGGCAGAGGCGAAGAATATGCGTCCTTTGACCAGGAATATTGGCACACCGAGAGGCCGCTAAGGCAATAACAAGTGTGATAATGATCTCTGGGCTTTCCGGGCTTGTCCCGGAATCCTCCCTCCAGCACCTGAAACCAAGCAAGGAATGAACAGAAAGGAATCAGATGGGCCCAACAACTTCGCTTAAAATGGCGACTACGCACGAGCATCTCAAGTAGCACAATGCCATTATCCAACCTTCAGTGCTCGCTATTCCAAACTGGGAAACGACAATATCGAGATTACCTGAGAGCATAGCAGCAAGTATTGCTGCAATCCCGGGCTATGAAAGAGAGGTCCAACTTGGGTATGCTGTTCAATGAACTCAAGACCTACTGCAGCAAGTTTTCTCGAATCACAGGCATTTGTTTCGCCTGAAACAAACAAGCAAGCCCGTAAAGAATTTTGGATTAGGAACACTCAAGAAGTGAAGCCGAGAAAACAAAAAACGATCAATCAGGAGGTATAACCATCGGCGAGCTCATCTCGGCCCCTAAAGTTGTGGCTTTGATCCAAAAGAGATGAATCATCTTGATGATCCCTTTGTTCCTCCGAAGAACTAGAGTCTAGAGAAGGTTCTACACAGCCGTCAGAATGGTTGCTTCCGACCAAGTTCGTAAATGTATCTATCTTCAACCTCTGAATTAATGCAGATACCCCTCCCTGCATGTCATCCTACATTAATGAACACCACGAGAAAGAACATACCAGAAACACATCTAAACGTCTAAATGAAATAATAAGATCAGCGCAATAGCAGCAGCAGCGCATTAAATTTGCTATTAGGACAGAAATAGCAACAGCAAAGAGGGAATGGCAAATGGTTCCCTGATGACAGGGGATGCTAGAAGAGGAAACAAATGGATATGGCCATGTAAGCTTACACAACTTTTTCAATCATGCATGAGCCCTAACCATTTTTCTGCTGAAATATAATAGGTGCCTCGAAGAATTTAGTTCACACTTCAGAATTACCTGCCAAAACGAGTAGCAACCGTCTACTAGCTTGTTTGTTCTACCTTGAAATCCACACTCCACTCCCTGCCGAAAAACCACCCAGTTCTGAAAAGAAAAGTTTGAACCACTAATTTGGGCTGCAATACCATAAGATTTAAGTAACATTGTCATAGATAACATATCAAATCAAGTAGTTTGTCCACCCTTGTAGCCCAAGTATCAACTAGAACAACATATTATCTTGCAATTATGTATATATAATAAATGATAGATTTGGAAGACTTTGTCCAGAATTTAGTTTTTTTTTTTAAAAAAAAAAAGGAAAATAATAACAAGAGGAGGATTAACAAGACAAAAACTCAAAAAGAAGGAATAAGGAAAATTTTCCTGAATTGTCAACGCAATGCTAAAAGAGATGAACTTGTCTTACAACAAGACCAGCTATGTCCAGACGCTGAACCTCGTTGATCAGAATCATTGTGGCTAACCCACAAAAAGTGTACCTATGAGAAGTCAGAAGTCACTGTCTTTTAGATTTAGAACGCAAAAAGCAAAATCAAGAACACAATCCTGGTGCAAAACAATGAAGGTTATCATTGAACAAAACATACCCACCATGAGCTTCAGAGCCTGGCTCACCAGCTATACCACCCTCATAGGTCTGACAACTTCAGGAAGATAACATCCATGGCAAGGATTAAAACACCAGCAGGTTTGTGAGAAAACAATATCAACGACTGAATCACCCCAGCAATCCAAAACTACCAGTGTATATATTGGTTAACCCATACTAACCTTACAATATAATTTCCAACATTTTCAACCAACTCGTTATCCAATATATTCAGTATACTTGCTACCTGTCAGAAAAAGAAAAATCGTTGGCGATGATAGTATTAGTAGCATAATAATTTGCGAGCACCATACACCTTCCAAGCTCGGAAGACCCATCAGAAAGGTGGAATTCAGCCACAAACAGATCTATAATTCATCTACAAACAATTTCCTTGAAATAAAACCTCATACCCACTTTAGTTCTCAAACAGCAGCATTAAGACACAGTATATATTTCATCCACTTTAGCTTCAGTCAAAGTGATCTGCGTGCAGTTGCATGCAAACTATTTCGACTGGAGATAAGTCATCTAAAATTTGGACATAGTAACTTTATATGACAGCAAAACATAACCAATCCAAAAGCTTAGATACTAGAACAATGTATGAATCGGACAAAAACTTCACATACCCGCCACATAAGATAGATATAATTAGTGGGAGACGGGATATAAAAAGTAGAGAGAACCAGGACAAGTGAAAGATAGCGATGGGCAAACACACCGATATGGCAGTGTAGCAGGCTCTAACATCCATTTCCCCACGTTCATGCATCCTGAAGGACAGAAGGTCTCAGGCTCACCACAGAAATCGAAAACAAGATTACCAGGCATACTTGACGCTACAGTTAGTGAACAGATGGCTACATTCAGGCAGATAACAGCTTTAAATTCTTCCAGAACCAAACCAAGACATCAGACAGACATGTATATCACACAGAAATTGGAAAGTAAAGCTAAAAAGATCTCCAGCGGAAACCTGAAGCCTCCAGCTGGGTCCTTCATTCTCTTCAAGAAGTTGTACACTTTCCGTCTGCAAAATCATTTAAGATCCTATAGATGACCATTAAGAAACAAATACAAGTACTATTAAAGATATCAGACATAATAACCGGCCAATTAATTGACTAAACTGACTACCTATCAATAGACGACAAGGAGTCGTGCCCTCCAAGTGTAACAAGCGAGTTGACAGCAGCATATGTCGTAGCAAGATGAGGCATCTAAAACAGCCGGAAAAAAGAAAAGAAAAGTAAAGGTAAGAGATCACTGTAAAAATATAGAGTGGAATAAATAAAATAGATGCAGAGAAAGGTGAGAATTGAGTGGTCCAACACTGTAAACTTTGCATCAGAGGCAATTACTAGGAGCAATGCTGCTTCACTTCATACATGCATCGAGGCCTTAGCGGCATAGCCCTCATGAAGTACATACAGAGCTGGTAGATCAAGGGCAATGGTAATCTTATATATGCACTCTTATGTAACAGAACACCGTGACAGACTCGAAACAATGTGCTAGTGAATTCATCTATAACATTCAATGCATCGAGAACAGAAAGCAAGAAGCCAGGAATTCAGATGATGACATTTTATCAATGGACAGTCATATGCAAAGAAGTGCACGGCAAATCGTTTACTTGCCTGTCCAGGGCCACCACCGTAGCCACCATTAGGGTCCTGAAAGATATGAGCACAAAAAGGAATAAGTTCAGATCCTGTATAAAGAAAAACTGCACACAAGGGTAGCGCCACAACCATGGTTCGCATTTTGTCCATTTAGTGACGAAAGAGACTGGTGCACATGTATATTTGCCTAATATACACCTATTGATAGGTGGTCAGTTTAAGTATTGATAGGTGGTCAATTTAGGTTCTCCAGATAGAATGTTTTATCACTTATAAGTATTGATAAGTATCAATAGCCGGCCACTTAATTGACTAAATTGACCACCCATCAAAATATCGCCACAACCTTGTTCAGTATTCAATAACAAGAGTGCCAAGATAATTACACTACATACCTGACACCTGTTAAGAAAATCAACAGCGTTGTTCTCCAACTCTTCATCTACAGGCTCTCCCAATAAAGCAAGGGAATGAAGGATCCAGTAGCAGAGCCACGGCCGACTGCAGGTAAATAAAAAGCATCAATGAGTCCACGGGACCGAGAGTGAACACAAAAAAGTGGCATTGCAAAGACATAAGAAAATTGCTATTTCTAGCCTTAAAATAATGAACATGTCTGTTATCCTGCAATAGAAAGCAGTGAACGCTGCCATTAAGTGAAACAGCAAGGTAGGCGCTGAAATTAGATTACCAATACAACACAACCCCAAACAGGGAAAAGGAAGATATATGGAGAAAGGAATAAGTAGTAATACTTCGCATCAAGGACGCAGAAAGAAGATCCAAGCTGCCGCAGGCCATTTGTAAGATATTCGATGTGCCTATCACGAGCAAGTTCTAGCCTATCCATCCAAAAGTCAAATCAGAAAGTATCAAAACAAATGAAAAAAAAAAAGATTCATACATACATAAATACAAGTATGAGTAATATACTGAACTAAAACACATAGCTCTAAGCCTCTAACTAACGAGAGAATAAAAAAAGACAGTGATTAATACATGGCATTTTGTGCATTGGGAGGAAGATCACTGAAGTGCTTGTAGATACCAAAGACCTGACTTTCCACCATGCATTGTTCCCTCTGAGTAACTGTAAGATTTGATGATGATGGCTTCATCGTGCGGTAACTTCCCTTTATGTGTCCCTTCTGCAATCACGCTTCATTGTCAGTCTCATACATCAAAGCACCCATGTCAAATATCCCTAGGGACAGAAACGGCCATTCATAGTTTTATACAAATTGTAGCGAATAGGCAAAATTTGTCATGTGTGTGCATGGAACTTCAACTACATTCACTCCAGTCCAATGTCGGAATCATGCATGAGTTTGAACAAGGCAAACCATTGGAGCAAATATCATATTGAGGAATCTAATATGGGATCAATCTTGACAGTTACCCAAGCGTTACCCTAATTACTAGGCAAGGTTCTCGGAAAATATGAAATACTATACAAAACAAGAAACCTATATATTTAATTTATTCCAACCAATATTATCCCCAACCAAGCAATCTACAATATCGATCCATACAGATACACAAGGAGATACACAAGGAATATACTGTTATATACTGTTACTCCCTCCGTCCCAATTTATTTGGACACTTTACTTTTTGATCAATCCCAATTTATTTGGGACACTTTTATTGTTTCCTTATTATCAAACTACCACACCACCTTCCTCCTCCTCTCACATTCTCTCTTCTAAATTTTACTTATACCCCATTACCACTAAAAAGCTCTTTCTCCATCAATTTCCATAAAAATTCAAGGCACACATAAAACTGGGCGTCGGTCAAACCATTGCAAACAAATTGGGACGGAGGGAGTAATATTTACTCCCATGAGAAGTACTAGTAACAGTGGCATAACGTGTGGAACCTTAATTACTCAGCAGACGATGCTTCGCAAGTGGGACAATACAGTCATACGATCTTTTCATACCGGCATACTAACCAGTGAAACCCCAACCACTCACGACGACAAGAATCCATAAAATCCAGCAAACAACTCTCTCAGTAGTATGATGAGAATTCAACTGCATCTAATCTAAACACAAGAATCGAAAGATTTTGATAGGCATATGAACTCATCAAGAAGTGAGAAAATGTTGAAGAGTAAAGTATCAGGGGATCGTGATGCTGCTGCTTTACCTGGACGCAGGAACCGAGAGCGCGATGGTGAGAATTGGCTTTGCCCACTCTCTGCTTGCGGGTGTTGAGTTGGGGATTTGAGCAGTGGGGTGGAAGCCCTAGAACGGTTTGAACAACAACATAGCGAAGGGGGTGGTTAAGATAATTACTGATGATTAAGGGATGTTAATAGACAAATGACAGTGACAAAACATTTTGGCTTCTCTTAACTAAGAAATAGAAGTGGTTCTCGGTTTTATAATTATGACTTGTCAATTTAATTTTAAAATTTATAAAATATATTAGAATATAATAATATTATTTTAATATATATGGTTTTTTTATTTTTTGAAAAACTCGATTAAAAACTAGTGTAAAAATGTTTAGGATAGATTTTCTCAAATTTTGATGGTAAATTTATCCAATTATTATGAACAAATAGAAATAGTTTATTCACTATCAAAGGATTGACAGATGAGAGTTTCTCCATTTTTTACGCCGTGGTAGATGCTCTTAGAATTCAAGCTTTTTAATAAAAGAATTGTTGTCTAAAAATCATAAAAACGGACAAATATTGCCCCATAAGAGAGAAAAATAATGAGTGGATTGATGTGATATAAAATAAGTAGTAAGAATGTTTTGATATTTTCATAAGGAATTTTTTTTAAAATAAGATAAGATTGGAATTTAGTTGAGATGACCCAAGTGTTGTAATTTTGTTGGGACAGAAAAGATAAAATCTTAAATCTCTGTTAACGTTCTATAATTATGTAGTTATGTTAGTCGAAAATATGGTTTCACAATCTTGATTTGATTTTAACAATCGATTATTTTTTATGTGATTTGTTGAGTGTTTTACAAGATCCTCAAACCTTTTAACTAATATATTAAGATGATGACGATTAACTAAAACGATAAAATTAATAATGTCATTATCCACCTCCAACTCACACCAATATTCCCTCAGCTAACAAGCTCTTAGCGTGGCTAGATATGAAGTTAATTTTATCATTTCTGATTTTTCCTTTCTTTCGTATTTTATACGACAAATAATTAAATATAAATATCCCATATAAATAATAAAGTTTTTTTGAATGACAAGATTTCTGAATATAAAAATTTAAAATATTTTTATTTTATATCGCATCATCTTCAACGTTATTATTTTTTCTCTTTTTAATTACTCATCGTTTTTTCTTATCATCACACATGATATTTTATCAAATACAATAAAATGAATAAAATTTTTTGTTATCACATTAAATCAATTTTTTATAATTCATGTGAGATGGGAGGAGTGGTTGTCCATCAACATCTCCTCCATTAATGATAAAAAACGAGGAAATTCAGCCATGATTTTTGATAAACTCCATTCCGTGGACGTGAGTAGGATCATTAGGATAACCTCAAAACCCAACTTTCTTCTTTTCCTATTTTACCCTCTCAATTTAAAAACAACACTCCGACAAATTAAAACCCTCGGTGGACAAAAAACAAACACAATTCGAACAACAACGGCGGCGATGGAGAGTTACGTCTCCCCCACATTGTTGCACACACTTCCCAAGGTGAACCCAACAACCCCAAGAAAAGGCCCATCCCATTCGCCCCACTAAGCTCCACGTGGCTGTGCTCATCTCTCATACGTGTCTATATATCACAACGGCTCTCTGTTTCTCTCACACTTCGTCCTCTCTTCATCGAGTTCATCGTCGCCGTCGATCGTCGTCGGTTTCCGGTGGTGGGTGAAGAAGAAAAGTGTCGAACGATGGCGATGAAGCGTGTTGCTGCTTCGGCTCTCAGGGGTTTGCAGAACGCGGCGGCGAGTAGGGGACTCGCTGGTTCTTCGCCGATGACCAGGAAGCTCCATGTGAGTATCCAACTGCTCCTTGGCGTTTCATCGTGTTGATTGATCGTTTTTTTCCCCTTCAATTATGAGGTTTTGGTGACTCAATATTTTGTAAAAAAACTACTCCATGGCCTAGGGTCATGAGTATCAGAACAGAACAGATCATAAGGTCATACACTCTTGGGCTTTCTTGTGGGTGAGAGTGTTAAGATATACATTATTGGGACTATCATCATCAGTTGAAGCTTGTCGAGATACAAATGTTATTGCAGGAATTCTATTATCAGCTTATGTTTATTGATTGAACTTAGGTTTATTGATTGGGTTGATTCACCAACTTGGCACTTTTGATCATGAGTTTGAGTACTGCAATTTTACCCTCGTTTATTTATTCGGTGCTAGAGAGGGGTAAGTGAGATGAGATTATAGATAGACTTGCTTCACAATTTAAGAGGTGCTTTACAAGTGAGAACAAAAAATTTAGGGTTCATTAGTGTGAATGGTTGGATTGGTGAGCTCTCTTACCCGTTAGCTAGTCCCGATCGTCGAGATTGTTTTCAACTCATGGTAGTTGAATCCTCTACAAAAAAAAATGGATTAAGTAATCTGTTCTGACCTAATCCATCCATTATCCTTGAAAGTTGAAACAAATGGGACAATGACTGAAAATTGAATGGTACTTTTGGGCTAATGAACCGTGTCATTTTCTTATCTCCTTGCTGGTGTGTACTTCACTTATGGATAGTGGAAGAACGTGTGTGATACTGTGATTATCTATCTGATCTTTCAATCATGGTTACAAGTGCAATTATGGTTAGAAAGCCGTTCCTTAAAAAAATTTGCCTAATGATTATGACTACTATTTTCTTCTCCTTTTTCCTGTAATGGTTGGAAGGTTATATCGTTGGATCGCTGCTTCTGGTAAAGCCGGAAAGCAATGTCATAGAGTACTTCACAGGATTCCCATGTTTGGAACGTGTAACCCGTTGCCTAATCACATGTTGATGTCCCTCTTTAGCTCCCACATGATTCTTTCCTCTTCTTCGCATGAGAGAGAACTGTTAACTTGCCAAATGTAAACAAGCTCACGCCATTTCCGCGCCTTTCCCTCTTTAGTTTTGTTGCTATGAGCTCTATGACCTCGTCGGTTTCATGATAACGCATATTTCCATGTCGCCATGTCTACTGTTGACCTTGAAGTAGCAAAGTTTTCTTATTAGTCCTTAAAAAAAATAAAAATGTAAGCAGGCTTCTTCTGGGAGCAAGAAGATTGTAGGTGTTTTCTACAAAGCAAATGAGTATGCATCAGAGAATCCAAACTTTGTGGGTTGCGTTGAAAGAGCTCTGGGAATACGGGAGTGGTTGGAGTCACAAGGTCACAAATACATTGTCACTGATGACAAGGATGGACCAGATTGTGGTTAGTAGTTTTTTCTGCTTGAAATGCTATGAAACTTTACATTGATAAGAATAATAAGATAGTCGAATCTTACTGAGGTAATGAGAATTGATAAGATACAAGAACTACATTTACTTTCCTGATAGGTTCATTTGCTGGGACACATACAGTCATTTAATTTGGTTTAAGCTCAGTGGATAGAGATGCCTAAATCAAGGTGATGGGTGCTATTAACAAATTACTTCCATGAGTCGAGCACAGTGATCCATTGTCCTTATATGTATCTGTAATTTGTATTTGTGTAGATTTCTTCTTTCATTGCGGCTAATCCATGATCAACTGTTTCTTGATATCTCCATTTTTTGGTGACAGAACTTGAGAAGCATATTGAAGATCTGCATGTTCTCATTACAACACCTTTCCATCCGGCTTATGTCACGGAGGAAAGAATCAAGAGAGCGAAAAACCTGGAGCTGCTGCTCACAGCCGGGATCGGCTCCGACCACATTGACCTAAAAGCCGCAGCAGAAAGGGGCCTGACGGTCGCAGAAGTCACTGGAAGCAACACGGTCTCGGTGGCGGAAGATGAACTGATGAGAATCCTCATTCTTGTCCGGAACTTCTTGCCAGGGTACCATCAAGTCATCAATGGGGAATGGAATGTCGCTGCCATTGCTTATAGAGCTTATGATCTTGAAGGAAAGACTATAGGAACTGTGGGTGCAGGTCGAATTGGACGGCTTCTTCTTCAGAGGCTGAAGCCATTTAACTGTAATCTGCTCTACCATGATAGGATCCGGATGAGCCCTGACTTGGAGAGTCAGACAGGGGCGACCTTTGAGGAGGATCTTGATAAGATGCTTCCCAAGTGTGACATCGTTGTCATCAACACTCCTCTCACTGAGAAAACCAGGTGATTATATTGCTTCGTTCTATTTCAATGAAGCATGAGTAAATGAAGCATCTGAGCTTGATCAAGTGATGAAGCCAGGTCGGCATGGAAGTCATTGGATCCAAACTCAGCAGTGGTTTTGTATTGTGTTGCAGGGGAATGTTTAACAAGGAAAAGATAGCCAAGATGAAGAAGGGTGTGTTGATTGTCAATAATGCAAGAGGTGCAATCATGGACACTCAAGCTGTTGTCGATGCTTGCTCAAGCGGGCACATTGCTGGTAAGAACACTTGACTTCTACGGAATTTTAAGGAGATTACTACTGCAGTTGAATCCATTTCCGTTTCAGCTACTTAAGTGGATCCAAAGGTGGTCTAATACAGTTCCTTTCCCGTTTTGCCAATGTCTGTTCTTGTAATCGTGTTACATGTGTTTTAGGTTATGGCGGAGATGTATGGTATCCTCAGCCAGCTCCTAAAGATCACCCATGGCGCTACATGCCAAATCATGCTATGACCCCTCATATCTCCGGCACCACGATTGATGCTCAGGTATTCCCACGGTCATCTTCTTCAGGTTTTTTGTTCTCTGGGTTATTCACATGATCACAACTCACAGGGAAGGAGTAACGCATGTGGGTTGATCTGCTGTTAATCAAATGAATTTATGTCATTTCATAAATCGAGTTTGAAGTATGGGACGAGACTGGGGAGATCATTTTAGAACTATGATCTTTGACCTTTGGTTAAGCTTCAAAGAGAACTTCACTCGAATCATGTTCTCTTTTATTCTACATGTGTTGGTTTCAATCTATTTTCCCAAGAGTACCGTTTGCGGTGGGTAAGCGTGATTTTGTGGTATGGCCTTGTTGATATTTGTGCAGTTGAGGTATGCAGCTGGGGTGAAGGATATGCTGGATAGGTACTTCAAGGGAGAAAGCTTTCCTCAGGAGTACTACATCGTCAAGGAAGGGGAACTCGCGAGCCAATACCGCTGATTTGTTGCATAATCTACTGTTGAGCTCAGTTAACGGGAATCAGAACTTCAATAACGTAGTCAAATGCGGCTTCTGCTAGTTCCTTTGCAGGCAACTAGATGTGTGTCTACTCTGTTGTAATCCCGCTCGTGGTGAGCAGTGTAAACTTCCTTTTTCATGTATTCTGCGCCCGTGAGGGTTTCATTACCAGTCTATCATGATGCGTGCTTGATCCTGGTCTCCCTGACATTGTGTTACCATTAGAAATCCTGTGAATTGTGATGGCCGTGTGATATTGATATACTCCCTCCGTCTCTAAAAGATTGTACTATTTTGACCGGGTACGTATTATGATCGGTGGTGTGGGACAATTAAATATTGTTTTTGAAAAAAATATCATGAAATATTAATATTAGTAAAAGTTAAATACTATAATCATGAATCATTAGAAATTTAAATCGTATCGTTTAGATAAATAATGAATTTTTTTAAAATTACGTATTAAATAATATATGAAAAACATTGTAATAATTATGACATCAGCACTGTGAACAAGAACAAGGTTTGAGTGCATCATTAACGCCATCAAACAAGCCGGTGTTATTTCTGCTCTTTCGACTTGACCGACAGCACGCATTTGAACCACGACTATCGCTGGTTGAAGGATCAAATGGTTCAAACTCAAATGTACCGAGCTATGAATAAAGGATGCATACCAAATGAGCCCAAAATCCCATGAAAAGGGAGAGGTAGATGGAAAAAGATACTCCATATTTGATGAGAATATTTCTATGTCGTGTGTGACAAATTCTAAATTTCGTTGTTGATATAATATTGAAAAAAGATATTCCCTCGGCTTCAAATTATATATAAAGATTTGACCCAAGATACGAATTTATTTGTGTATTGAATTTGAATAGAATTTGATAAAAAAAATTATTTTGTGATAATGGGATTTACTGTAATATGAGAAAAGATAATGATTGTTTTGATTTTTTTATATGAAAAAATTTAAATATATTATGTTACATATATTTTGAAACGGTCTAAATTGATAGATATTAAACGAAGAGAATATGAAAATATTTTCGAGAATTATCTTTTATAAGATTTTATTCCTACAAAATACAAAGATATTTTAAGGAAATCAATAATTTTACATATTTGATGACAGATTATCTAGGTTTCATCCTTCTTTCCCGTGTAAGACATACAGGAAACTCCATCAATTGTTCTCATGAGCTATAAAATGCCTTTAATTAATCAAACTTACGCAGAAAGTCGAATCGAATCTCTATGAGATTTTTGGCCCTCGCTGACATTTTCTTATACCATAGAAATATAATCATGCATGAGAGAATAAACTGGTAAGAATAAGATACTCGAGAACGTTACTCAACTACAGTGACGTGTACGGCAGCGATACCTCGTTCAAAAAACAACGGAAAATCAACGGTCACCGAAACCCCGAATCCGATCCAAATTCCCCGAATTCTTCGACACTCCATTTTCTTCCCCAAATTGGTGCGAATTCAAGTCCTCCCCAAAATCTCAACCTCTGTGTTCGCCTTCTCAATTTTCATCACAAAGGTGAGTTTTTTCCCATATCAAATTTGTTTCATTTTTTCGCTGTAGATTGTGATGATTGTTTGATCCGTATATTCTTCTTGTTGATATATGCGTTGCATTATTGTTGCGTTTTTTTTTAATTTTCCTTTTTTGCTTCAATTTTCGTACTTCGGAGTAGAGAAAATATCCCATGTAATGTGTTTATGATAATGGAAGGCGCGATCTTGATGTTGGGTTTCTGTGCGGGATCGAATCGTGGTCGGATAGGTGCGGGATTGATTGATTGATGTAGTTGAAAATTGAGGCTCAGATGGTATTGATTTTTTAGCACTTAGGATTGATAATTTTGCCCATTTAGGAAAGATGAATTTTTGCATCGTTATTTTGAACAGGGTTTAGAACATGTAAATCTGGCTCTTTTGATACCTTGTTCATGATAGGAGCATTTAGGTCGGTGTTGTTCAGAAACTCACTCTTTCATGGGTTATATACACCCTTGAATGTCATCAGTTGAGAGTTTCTAGCGACGGTTAAAATTTAGTACTTTTTGTTGTTATGATAAGTGGGTTTATGTCTTTAGAATCATTTGTTTCACTTGTTTAGCTTAAGCACACCTAGTTGAAGTTACTAAATTTTCTCTTGTTACATTAACTGTTTACATGAAAATGATGCCATTGAACAGTTGGTTTGATATTGTTTTCTCAACTACAGTGATTGTTGCTTGGATAACTTGATCTTTGTTTTCTTCTATCTTCAAAAGCAACATGCCTTTGTATTTTGACTTCTTGATATGGCACCATTTATCATTTACCCTTAGTAAGTTTGTTGATCTTTATTGATTTTTCTCATTCGGAAGTGCTTACACCTCTTTTACCTTTGCAGGGTATTTTAGTGGACTCTGAAGAATGGCTGAAACAAACACTGCTGGAAAGAGGAAGCCAGTCTTCACAGAGGTGGATCAACTGCGGCCTGGGACTAGCGGACACAATCTTACAGTTAAAGTTGTTAGTGCGAAGATGGTGTTGCAGAAGGGGCGGCCTGATGGACCGCAAGTCCGTCCTATGAAGATTGCTGAATGCTTAGTCGGGGATGAAACTGGCGTGATTGTGTTTACTGCAAGGAACGACCAAGGTGCGTGGGATTGATAAGCTTATTATCATGTTTGCTTTTTTTTTACGAATATGAATAATTGCATACATTTTTGCATTTGAATTCGCTATATCTTAGACTGGAGGTTGTGCCGATTCTATTTTGAGGCTCGACTTTTACGTGTTTCAGTTGACATGATGAAGCCTGATACCACTGTTATCCTACGCAACGCAAAGATCGACATGTTCAAGGGGTCGATGAGGCTTGCAGTGGACAAATGGGGACGTGTGGAAGTTACAGAACCAGCTGATTTCAGCGTCAAAGAGGATAACAATCTTTCTCTTATCGAGTACGAGTTGGTCGATGTTCCCGAGGAGTGACCATCGAGGTCCTATTGCCATTTGCATTTGGTTCCGCACATAGACCAAAAGGAGGTTGAGGAATACAAGATCGTTCATTCCCGCACATGCGTCTCAAGTATGTTATCCAGAGCGAAGATAGGGTTTCTGAAGAAGAGTCTCGCTCCTAACGGGACTGGAAGCAGCTATCGAGGAATGGATTTCGTAGAGAAAGTTGGAAAGCATAGATTTGTTTTTCATACGGAGTCTTTTATTCCATGGCGCTAGTGCTATAAAATTGTGACTTTGACTATCTTGCTTATGCTTATACCGTCCTGATATGATTATGCTCATCTTACATCATCACTTGAGCATTGCATGATCCTATCTTCTTATGTAGTACTAGTACTGATTCGGAATCAGACTAATTGATCAAGATATTAGATATCCTGTGTCCTTGGCTTGCTGCTTAAAATGTTTATTTTCGCAAGATCATGCGGTGGGATGTATGCATTGGTTTTAACAGAATTCGAGGAAGAAGAAAATCCCGGTCAAAATGTGTTTTTCAAGGCGAAGTGTCGGTCTGGTAAGAAACGAGTCAATCTTTAGAGGTCGAAACATGAGCAGAACAAGAACAAGAATAAGAAGATCAAGATACCAAATGCTGAACACGAATTGGAACACATAATCAAAGGATTACACAAGTGCTTTGGGCATCCTTTGTTCTGGAGTTGTTAAATCTTAATTATTCAAGTTCAGTAGCGAAAACTAAGAGCTCTATGAAGCCCTACCAGCTAAACTCCTTGATACATTCTATTGCCGTCCACAATTTTCTCATTTTTAATGCTTGTAGTTTCGGTTAAGTAGGTGCCTGAACCAATAGGCAGACATCTTGGGATACCTCTTGAGGGTCATAAAATCGACATAGACGATCCCAAACCTTGATGTGTATCCAGATAACCACTCAAAGTTGTCGAGCAGTGACCAAGCAAAGTAGCCGACCACATTGGCTCCATCGTCGATCACCCTCTTGAGTTGAGTCAAGTAAGTCTTGTAATAGTGAATCCTGTCGTAGTCGTTTAAGCCTTGATGAAAGGTGACATTGCCGGGGTCATCCATGCCTGCAATTCACATGTATGAAAAACATTTAGCTGAGTATGCTTTATTTGTTTTCAAGGTTGGAAGGCGACGAAGGATGATATATACATCAATACCATTCTCAGATAAGATCATAGTAGGGTTGCCGTAGAACTCTTTGATGTAGCTGATTGCCTTGTAAAGACCCCATGGCACCTCATAAAGCCAGTAGGAATGTGCCTGCATAGTTGTAGAATCACATCAGTAACTCATATAGCGATCATCCCCGGACTTGTAAGATATTGTGAACTGCTATGTCAAAATATACCCGTGGACCTATGGGCACACCATGTTTAGCATCTGCAAGGTCACAATAGAAACAAAGTTAAGCGCGAGAAATGTCTTTATGATGGGATAAGTCGGAAGCAAAGCAAAAGGAAACAGAGTGACGCACAAGCGAATCCAGCATGCCAATCCTGCTGATAGCTAAGAGCTTTCGGTTTGGTTTTCGGCGTCTGATCATACATGTAGTATGTTGTGTACTGGTTGATGCCGACAAAGTCTATTGAACCCTTGACGATTTTCTTCTCCTCTTCGGTGAACTTAGGGAGCCGATTTCCAACTATCTCTTGCATTGTTAGCGGGTATTGTCCGTAGACAATTGGGTGAATGAACCTGCAAAATAGAACAAGTCTCATCCTTTAAGTGCTCGGCATGCGGTATAAATATCATCCTGGGACACAGATTTATAAACAGAAATAATAGAGATGAGGACGATTACCATCCAACGTGGAAATCGCGTGCTCTTTGAGCAGCAAAGTTGTCTTCGGGCTTCTTTGTAAGAGGTTCGTACCACACGAAATCAAGGAGAATCCCAATCTTTCCTTTCTGCATTTTCTACAATACGGAAAAAATCATATTAGAACCGCAACCTGCAGTAATTGCGGCTCTGGTGTTTTCTATGTATCGAGATAATGAATCCCTTACTTGGTACTTATCGCGGTATCTCTGAACAGCAGCTGCATGAGATAGGATTAGGTTATGAGCCACAATGTACGGCTCAGTGCCCGAGTTTCCCGCTGTACAATTCCCGAACTCCTTGGAGCACCTCCCTGGAGCAAAGATCCCGTTGTCATATCCGAGAGCAGCTATGACTCTCGGTTCGTTGAATGTCATCCAGTTCTTCACTCTGTCTCCGTATGTCTTGAAACAGAAATCTGCATAGTCTGCAAAATCTTTCCTGCAAGTAATGGAGTTCTGCTTGAAGCAAATGGTCCTTATATTGAGAGGTTTATCTTGTGTGTATCTGAAAACTAGCAATTACGTTGCCCCTAGTTATTTAGCACAGAATATATCGAATGCGGGAATACATACACGACTTTGTGGCTTAGCAGGCCAAGGTACTTCTTCTCCAGTGCTTCAGGTAGATCATAATGATACAGGTTTGCGTACGGAGTGATACCTATACAATGTAGCCATACAAAAGAAGCAATTATAAGTCTCGCTCCTTTTGTTATATGATCGAAATCGTTACGTGATGCAGAGTTGGATACCTTTTTCAAGAAGGTAATCGATCAGTCTGTTGTAGTATGCAACTCCTTCCCAGTTCACCTTTCCGGATCCTTCTGCATTGGGTTTAAACCAGGAAATGTTAGTAGCAGGATTGACAAGGACATCAAGAGAGACGAATTTGTAGAGGCTTTTGTGTTCATCACCTGGGAATATCCGAGACCATGAGATTGAGAACCGATATGCATCGAAGTTCAACTTAACCATAAGGTCCACATCTTCCTATATGATCAAACAAACAAGGTGAGCGAAAATCGATATTCCAACTGCGAGTAAATTTTCATATATCTGTTGCATGTTTCGGATGATCGTTGCGATAGTCCAATCGTTACGTTCAGGTCACGTTCACGTGATCTGTTACTTAGTGTATTCTTGTTCACGAAACCGACAGTACCAATCAGAAGTTTAGAACATGTACTATCTTGCATATAGATTTTTCTCACGAAGTAAATTGAAACAATGAGGATGGTAGCAAATTCTCATTGGCAGAGGAATGAGTGCAAGTAAAATGAAGCCCATCACATGTCAGGCCCGTGAACTTGTCAGAGATGTACCTAAACTTTGGACTCACCTCGCAAGAAATTTGCGTATCATTAACCATTTTTCAGTACTTGTGTCCATAGGTACAGTATCTTGGATAGAGATGAGCACATATTTTTGGTTTGAGGTTAGCATTATTAGCACGTCAGTTATATCGCATATAACTACGTAAAAAAAAAGATTGACTCAATAATAAATTATTCTTTTTTTAATCACATGTTTAATGGTTGAATCGTTTGAAAATTTAAAGAAGACTAGGAAGAAAACGGAGCAGACCTTGTAGCGATGATATTGATCCACGCTAACCTCGCCGGTTGCATTCTTCGCAACAATTCCTGGTTTAACCGTAGAAACAAATAGCTAACGCACATAGAAGCAAAATGTACGAATAATACATATTTTTACTGACTAGTACTCCCTCCCCGTAAAAATTAAATAAAGTAAAATGTACGCACATAGATTGCTTTAATGTTTTTTCTTGGACATAATTATTTTATGATAAATTTATAAAAAATTATATTTGATTGTCCTATAATAACATGAAAATATGTGTCGTTTTATTTATTTTGAGAGGACTAGGGAATATATACGTAAGCTCACCGGGAATCTTGACGAACTCGTCCCAAATGCTCGGTCCACGGCCGCCCTTATTGGCCATTCCCTCGACTTGGTAAGCCGAGGTAGCTGTCCCGAAGACAAACCCCTTCGCAAACCTCTTTCTCCCAAGGAGCTTCGCATCGTCGACCGTTGCGTTTGCAATATTGTTTGCAAAGATTAGCACAAGCATAAGCAGCCAAGCCATGAGGCAGCTGCAGTTTCTCATGCTAGCTAATTCAGTCCAGCTTGGCTTAGTGGTTTTGAGTTTATTGTGAGTTTTGTGAATGTGTACATGAGAGAGTTTGCGTGCCTTCTATGATTGTCAGAGGTGCGAGGAGAAGGGTAAAAGGTTTGGATATTTTGGATGTGGGAAATTCTAATTGCATTGTCACTTTCCAATGTCTAGTAGATAAATGTAAGTATAACCCCAAACCTTTATACTCCATTTCATTCGTTTTATTGAGATCATAATATTTTTTTATCATCTTATTTAAATTATAATTTTTTTATTTACTAATTTTTTTCATATAAAAATATCAAATTATCCCTATTTTATATCACATCAACAGACTCACCATCATTTTTCTTTTTCTTTTTCCTCATTCGTTTATCTCACACACTCACAAAGGCAAAATTATCATTTCTTATTAATTTAACAACAACAATAATAAATCAAGCCTTTATCCCATCAAGTGTGGTCGGTTACATGAATATGACGGCGTCATTCCAATCTGTCATGTACATCATCTTCTGTAAGATTATGATAGGCCATATCATACTTCAAGCTTTCTCTCATGATCTTTTTAGATCTCCCTCGTCCTCTCTTAACATGTGCTAACTCCCAAACTTCATATCTCCTAACAGAAACTGTGACTGCTTTGCGGTTTCACATGATCATACCATCTTAGTTGTGACTCCCTCATCTTATCTTCTATTGGAACCACACCCATTTTCTATCTGATAACTTTATTTCGTATCCTATCTATTATTATATGTCCACACATTCATCTTAACATTTTCATCTTATTTATACTCATGTTCTGTACATGTTGTCACTTAATTGCCTAACATTCTGACCCATACAGCATCGTTGGTCGAATTTCTTATTAATTGAATATACATATAAATTATCATGTCGGATCAAATCGTTATAATTTAAATAAAATAATAATAATATATTATTTTTAAAAAAATCTATCAAATGACGAAAATATTTGAATTATCGTGAAGATTGAGATAAGATGGTGCACTCGTTGGTTCCAGCAGAGTGGCCCACTGCACAA
Source organism: Drosera spatulata (assembly GCA_035668315.1). Lineage (NCBI taxonomy): Eukaryota > Viridiplantae > Streptophyta > Magnoliopsida > Caryophyllales > Droseraceae > Drosera > Drosera spatulata. The sequence continues at coordinate 19,640 of JAOVYX010016754.1, forward strand.
TCTCCTTTAAAGGCCCAGTCTCAGGGGTAGGTTTTGTTCCCTGTGAAGAAGTTTCAGCCCTCTAGCCCACAAAATGGCCCGCTTTCGGCGAAATTACTCCAAAACTATCGTGATCACTTCACCAGTAGTAATACTTTCCAAAGGCTATAAGTTTCTTAAAGCATGTTACATTATTGGGGTGAGTCCTCCATGCTTGTCAGGGATCGTGCCACTCGTGACTTTTTTGTCGTGTTAGCCTCATCCGAAAATGAGCCATCCCAAAATGCTGTAGGAGCTATGCCGCGAGGATAAGACTTTTTGGGTAACTTTTACTTAAAGCGAATAAGAAGAAATTCTGGGATGAACAATATTCGTCACAAAAATATTATCAGGTCTTTGTTATTTTCGTTGAAAAGACGACTAAATTGAAGTTTGAGAACTCAATTGAAACCCAAATGTCAAGTAATCTTCATCATTTATACTACTTCTTCTAATGGTAATTTAGACATGGTACAAAGACTGATGTATTGTCTTTGTTCCGAATTACTTGTAACAGTTTAAAAAACACATCTGTCGATACGAAATTTGATTTATGAGGCGGGATGATCAAACATCTTTTTTAAAAAATTATTGTGACACAAATGATAATTTAAGCTATTTAATTCAACCTGACGTCAGTAGCATAATTTTCTTACGTCATTAAGACGACAAATGAAACTTCTCAAAATATATATTGAAAATAATTAAGAATGTTATATTTACTATAGGACAAAGGGAGTATAATATATGAGATAAAGAATTATATAAAATTAGACGTATATATATCTCGTGTTGTTTTTAAGGTGATTATTAGACACCCTTAACGCTCTATCTGAGAACTTAGAACATAATCATAAATTTTAGAAAGGAGCATTTCCCGTTGCGTAAATCCAGCATGTCACATGATTTATATTTTACTTTGATATAACGCATATCACATAAGTTGTTACAATATCTGTCACACTCCAAACTCAAAACGGACATGACCGACACGTGAATAACAAAAAACATAAAATGAAGTCTACGTAAGCCTTTAAAACAAAAAAGATACCTTTAAACAAAAAATAATCACGAACATCAATGTTATAAAATCCTTAAAAAAAAATATGGAAATCCATAATACATACCCAAAAATCTCAATCGAAATATCATAAAAATATAATAGTCCAACAACAGACAAAATATCAAATCTTAACGCGAAAGCTGATAGATGATTTGAAAAGTAATCAGAAAACGTTGCATGCAGTCTTATGAGGTCCAAGTTCGAGCATCTACGACGTCCAACAAAACCTGTGAACCTATTTAACAAAATATACGGATAAAACCGTCAGCTGTGAAATTGAGCGGGAATCTAACACAAGGATCAAATGACATACAAACTCAAAAAAAAGATAGTGATTACAGATATCAGGAAAGCTGGTAGATGTAGGCAAAAGGGGAAAGAATAGTTGAGAGTATACAATAAAATGATAGCTTAATGGACATCAGGGTTATAAGCCATAAAGTGAAAACATGTATACTCACCAAATATATATAATGGTAATGAGCAATACACCTATCAATGAAAAAAAAACCGGATGATATAAATAACAACAAGAATCGCAGGAATGTCAGGTCCTGAGGCGTACATAGAAATATACAAAATAAATCTCTTGGGATTATCAGATAAATCTCATCATGGGGATATGGATATCCATAATCATACTTACAGTTACACTCGGGATGATCACCTGCATAAACCTGTAAGCTGATCCGAGTGACAAATATCACTCGTTGAGTCATTTTAGGGTCAAATCCCAACTGCTCTATTCCCTAAAAGGTCAGAGTAACCTCTCGACTTACTCGTCTATTGATGTTGTCAAGAATTGTCTCTTGTTCGAGGGACAACTCTTGACTAGAGTGGTGATCGATAAACTTAATATGGATAGAGTATTAAAAATAGATTTACTCTAAGAGTAAAATGTCTCACAATCGATCATCAATAAAAGCATGAAATTATCTCAATTAACGATATAATCGAATGAAAAGTACGACGTATGTCGATCGTACTAAAGGATAGGTCTATAAAAAAAAAATTAGACTACAAAAAAGGGGCGGTGTTAGACTCTCACCTAAGAAATAATCGACGATGAAAAAGGTAGATGACAACAAAACTCAAAGCACAACAATCATCCTGTATTATTAATGAAAATAATGTCAACGTCATATCACTCAACTAAATCATGTAAATGACTTATAATGACTTTGAAATATTTAGTATTTATCAAATAAGGTAATATTAAAGTGTAAAAAAATAATACTCATCAAAACACCTCAAAATTTAGTCTCGCACACTCCATTTCATCAAATTATTTGGATAGGACAGATTTACGTCCTATTACGAAAAAAGTCATAACTTGTCATACAAATATCGAAATTCAGACTTCTTTATATCTTTCAAAAAATAGACTCGTAGAGCTTTTCAACCATATATAATAAGCATATAAATCTTGAGAATTTCAAATCAATCTAAAAGCTCAAAGCGAAGTTATTGTAGAAATCATATAATTTGATGTCTCGACGTACTAAAATTCATAACTTCACACATATAATCCCAAAGATTATTTCATCAAAATCTCCAGAAAGTAGACTTCTAAAACTATCCAACAAAGTAAAATCGTATTATAAAACATTATGAAAAAAAAAACAATTTATTAAGACAAGTTAGGGATTCTATTTATCAAAACTGTTTGATGTTTTCTTATTAATCAGTCTGTAACTTTCTGCACAAAGCTCGAAATTAATATTTATTAAGTTAATGAAAACTAGACTTTAATATCTTTACAGTGATATAAAGATCATTTCATAACTATAGGTAACAAATTCTACAAAAATCCATGAATATAGACTGATAAACCAGTCCTATAGGTTGCTATACATTTGCTTTTTGATTTATAACTCAAAATTCATAACTCAAAATGATATTCTATAAAATCCATTAGAAAATAGATATCTAAATCTTTACAATGTATTAAATTTAGATTTTATTTCAAATCATAAGAATTTCCACAAATTTTCGAAGATCACTATACTACACCCAATAAAAATCAAAATCTGATTTTCTCTTTTTCCTTTTAAATCAAGAATCATCCTCCACTGAACTTCAACCCCAAATTGATTTGTCTTAAATCATCACGATCACCAAATCACCATGTTTAAGTATCAGAGAAACAAAAAAAAAAAAAAAAAATCAGATTTTTTCATTCATAATAACTTTTTTAAAGGATAAATAGATAAGAGAGAATCGATTTAGTTCGAATTATCAATCTTGAGACGGAACGAATAGAAATTCTCGATAAGAGAAAAATCCTAATTGACTTTCTTGTGTGTTTGATGGAAAGGGATATGATTCTCGATGAAAATAAGCGCTCTGAGATACTATATGGAGAAAAAAAAAAGATCGTGTGATTTCGTGTCCTATCTTTTTCAGTTTTTTTTAATCATAAAAATTCACCTAAATATATCTTCATAAAAAAAATCTAATAATAATAATAATAAATAAATAAATATAAATATATTTTAAATAAAATATACGTAGAATTGAGATATCAAAGTATCAAAATCTTGAATCAACCTGTATTGATATAGTGATGTTCGATTCAATCTCTCAAAATACAGGTTCGTTACGTCCAGGTTTTGTCAAAACTCTTCGTCATAAAAAAATAAATATAAAAAAATATAAAAAATCCTGGACTTAACCGGAATTTTTTTTCCAAACTCGTCCCAGTCCCTGAGCATTACCATGTCCGATCCCTCCTCCCATCACCGGAACCTTATCCCCGCCGTCGACTCCGCCGGAGACGATCCCGGCCTCCCATTCTCCGGCGCCAATCACTCGCCGCCTTCCACCTCCGACGCCGCCGCATCACAAGTTTCCGCCGCCGAACCACTCGACCGCGATCCCGACGATGACCGATCGCATCAGCCTCGCAGCAGCTCCGATGCTCTGGCAAATGTGGTCTCGGGCTTGATTGGAGGTGCGATCAAGGATTTCGATGCGAAATCCGAGGATGTGTCTAGGAGCCAAGATGTGGTCTTGGCTGCAGTTGATCGGCTCACCAGAGGTAGATTCTGTGGATTTCGTGGTGCGTAATTTGATATTTGTGGTTTGTTGATTGTTGATACAT
>JAOVYX010016755.1:0-23820 GCA_035668315.1 Drosera spatulata
AAAAAGGAAAGAGGGAAAGGTGAGTTCTTAAACTAAGATGATGTAACAATTAGACGATGACAGAAGCGTCTAAAGCTAATATGGCAGCAGAAGCTCATACTGCAGCTGAAGCTAGTCTTGAGAATTGTTCCATTTGTACATAGTAGTAACAAAGTTGTCTATGGAATTGGAGCTCGCCTAGAATGTTGGCATAGGGCGTGTGATTATTCTGATCTTTTTGCTTTGAAAGCGCAGAAATTGATTGATGAATATATAAAGAAGGTCGATTCAATCTACAAGCAGAAGGAGCAGGTATCTTTTCGCATCTGAGCCCACTGCTTGTAGATAAGGAACTTCTGTTTCTGTTTTACCGTGTTCACTGATGAATATATCAAAATGGACAGCCAAAATTTCCTATTCAATTTCCACTTATCTGAATTGCTTATAAGACTTCAAAATTATGTGGTGCTGAAGCGAGTTTTTCGGTCTCTGTGGTTACATCTTCGAATAATTTGCGAGTATGCCAATCTGCTGTCTTTTCTCAGACAAGCCCTTTGAGAAAAATAAAATAAAATAAAAATACGGAGGAGTTAATTTCATTTGGTTGCATCTGTTGTGTGATAGTGTGCTGTGAGTTGGCCACAGTTTGTGAGGGATGGGTGGTTCATTGCCTATGTGCAACCTTCCGATCATGCTCTCAGAATTGGTTATCTGATGTTTCAGGAGTTGCTCAAAGTTTAGAGTTGTGCTGACTGCATAATGAAGCCTCGCTCTTTCTCCAATGCGCTATCTAGAATGTTGTTAATCACCACTTTTTCGGGTCAATGTTTTGCTCAAGAATGAGGCCAGAATTTCCTTGTATTCGAAACGACAATGGTACTTGACGTGATTCGATACATATGTTGATCGTCGTTTGCAGAAGCTTTTGAGTTGATCTGTGTACTCGAGCAGCCTTTGTTCTGTCACTTGATGTTGTTCAGAACCGAGACATAATGTGATGCTGTTACAGGTTCTTGTTAGAAGAGCGTTTGCCATCAAGTTCATATGATTTACCAGCATCCTCAACGTTGGGCCGTGTTTGGCTTGATTTTTGATTCTGGAATTCCTTTTTTTTTTTTTTTTACTAGCGAATCCAAAGTGTGTGATTGGTTTTTGATTATTCAAAACGGAAAATAAAAGATATAAAACTGAAATTATGTTAAATTGGAATTAATTTTTTGATTTCTGTTCTCTTTACATAAAAAATTTAAGATAGCAAACAAGTCCCTAGTAATCGATCCAAGTTTGGGAAATGATGGCAATGTAGGGAAACTTCTCTCTTTGAGCAGATAAAAAACCTTCTGAATATGATAATAATATATTTTTTTCGTCTTAAATAAATTATATTATAATTTTTTGATTTGATATAATAATTTATATATATGTTGATTTTTATTATAATGTCTTATTTGTTTTTTGATTGTATGAATGAGAAAAAAAAAATGATAACGGATTGAGTTGATATGATATAAAATAAAATATGAGGATATTTTTGTAGTTCTATAGAAAATATATCCAAACAAGAAAGTATTACTCGTTCGTCTTATTTTAATTGTAATAGTTTGATTCGTCACGTGATTTTATGTATGTGTTGAATTTTTATGTATTTATTGAAAAAAAATTACTCCTCCATCCCATAAAAATCGCAATAGTTTGATCAGACACAAGATTTTATGTGTGCGTTAATTTTACTGTAATAATTGTGAGAAAAGTTAATAGATGCACTATATTTAATTTGATTATCAAATAAAAAAAGTAAAAATATTACAAATAACTTAGGACTTATTAAAAACGAATGTGTTATAAATAATTTGGGATGAAAGGAATATAACTTTTTTGTGAGATAAAAAAAACAAAAACAAGTGTTACTACGTATAGTTTTCTCGTGACAAAAAGAATATTATAAAAATGAACTTCTTAAATTTGAAAAAACATTCATAAAATATCGAAAGAGTTAAGGTATCTTTACATGATATAGTAACGCAACGAAAACATCTTCCAAATTTTTCACAGTTGCCCTCTAAAATAACCAACAGAAGAACAAAAACCAAGTAGAAAGGACCACGAGTGGCCCCTGACTTCATCGTCTTCAATTACAAACCCTGATCCCAATTCCTTCGCCGGTTTCGAAACCCTAGCCTCAATTGCCCTTTTCCGGCGATCTGCCCCCCGTCACCATCCGTCGCCGCAATTGTACTTTCAATTCTTCTCTTCCACATCGATTGCAGCTCAACTTCTGAAATCCGCATGAATCATCTATCATGGATGATCGTGAAGTTGATGATGTAGAGGCACAGTTTACCCAAAGTGAGCCGAAGCCGATTCCAGCCCCTGTGGCCATTGTGGACAGTAAACAGGTGAATCTGCAATTCCATTTTTATCGATTATCTGTTCGATCTTGTTTGTGGCTGGTTTTTATTTAGAACCGTTAGAGGAATGATAATAAATGGTGCTTCTGTGTGAAGAGTAATTCTCACAGCGACGTGTCCTGTTTCAATGCAGGGATTGAAGAAGACTACCTCCAAAATTGCGCAAATTCGCCTTGTTGCATCACACCCTGAGGTTTATGAACCTTGTGATGATTCGTTTGCACTCGTTGATGCTCTGTTGGCTGATCAAGCTAATTTATGCGAGCACAAGCCGGCGGTATGCATGGAAGTTGGCTGTGGTAGCGGATATGTGATTACCTCTCTTGCTCTGATTCTTGGGCAAGAGGCCGATGGGATTCACTATTTTGCTACAGATATAAATCCACATGCTGTGAGTGTGACTCAAGAGACGCTCGGAGCACATGGGGTGCACGCTGAGGTGATAATGACGAATATTGCATCAGGGCTTGAGAAGCGTCTAGCAGGACTTGTGGATGTGATGGTGGTGAACCCTCCTTATGTGCCTACTCCAGAAGCTGAAGTGGGCGCTGCAGGAATTACTGCTTCTTGGGCTGGAGGGGAGAACGGGAGGAGTGTTATTGACAAAATTTTGCCTATTGCAGATAAGCTTTTGTCTGACAGGGGATGGTTGTATATGGTCACTCTTACGGCGAATAATCCCTCACAAATATGTGGGAAGATGAGGGAGAAGGGTTATGCCTCCAGAATTGTTGTGCAGAGATCTACGGTGGAAGAGAGTCTTCAAATTATCAAGTTCTGGCGTGATTCTGATGCACAATTGGAGGTGAAGAATGCATCGACGACTAGATTAATGTCCACAAAGATCATGGATTCCGTGCTTTCACAGTTTCCGCGGCTTTCTTTTTGGAGCATTAGTGGCAACGACCCTAGGTGAAACCTTTTAGGAGCATAGAGCATGACATTATTATCATGCTCCTATGTGTGTTGTTGTTGTTCTACATGTGCCTTTAATGACTTATTTGTCATGCTTAATGCTTCCAACACAAATGTGCTTATATATGGTACCAGCGTGGGTAAGTTACACTCTTCAATTTAGTATGTTCTTGTTGGATCCTTCTCATCTCTAGGTCTGCTGGCCTGTGTTGCCGGAAAGGGTTGCTTCCTCTTCGTTCACGCTTGACACGAGAAGCAATGTGTCCCTGCATAGTTCTGAAATGATGTGCATGTGAAATCCCTGGATGTGCATATTATCATTCGTTCGTCTGGTCTAATCTTATTCTTGATTGGATGCTATTCAATATCTACTTTTGGTCGGACGACTCCGTGTCCATGACATGTAGTTCAATATGCCGACCTGTGGCCTCGGCCATCGGGTATACGTTCGGTTGGATTCTAGATCATTGTTTCCTCTCAGGTCAACATTGCTTCGTACTTTGACGAGAGATATGCAGCGGAACCAGCATGTGGTCTTCTCTTTTAACTGCCCTTCATCTTTGCCGGGTTTGGGGATGTCTTTTCTTTAAAATCCTGTACTCTGAAGAGAGAATGACGATTTTCTCCTTATACATATGTAGACAACACAACGTGGGTGTCTTAATTGTTATCCACGAAAATCGAGTGCACGAAAAACCAATCAAACCGCCGCCTCACTTCACTATCCACTTCAAACGTAGCCCACCTCCGGCCGCGGCCGCCGCTACATCCCCGGCGTCCCCTGTTCAACCGAAAGACATGAGCATCCAACACCTACACCCGCTCCTCCCCTCATCTCCATCCTCATCCATCCAATCACGCTGTGTTCCAATTCATCACCACACACTCCGCTTCACAAATCCATCGACTTTGGCCCCACATCTCCACCGCCGCCGCCGGCGGAGACTGACCGGTGTGGTTCTCGTTGGAACGGAGGAGACGGAGGTTATCATCGCCGGCGAGAAGATCGGAGAGCCGGTGAAGGAAGAGGAGGCGGAGGAGGAGGAGGAAGAAGTGGAGCCGAGTCCGGAGGATCTTGAGAATATAAGACAGATCAAGAGAGTAATGTGTCGTTTTGTGGTTCTGTGGTTGTTACGGTTGCTGTGTTGGATTGATTTGTTGTGTGGTTTCTGATTTGTGGTGGTTTTGGTGGATTAGGTTTTGGAGCTGCTGAGGAAGAATAGAGACATGTTGTTCGGTGAGGTAATTCTGCGTCTCGATGAGGAACGATGGCGATGGTCTATAAACTCTCTTTCGTTTGTTGATCATCAATGAACTCATATTTCATTGCTTCATGAGTTGCTAACGGTGATTGATATAGTAATTAGTAAGAGATTAATGAATCAAAAGAGTAAAAGCATTGAGCTAAACTGGTTTGGTTAAAGTACTAATTCTACTAGTACTTTTTGAGGATGCATATCCTTTGCTTACCTTTGGAGGATCCTGCAGGTCAAATTGACTATTATGATAGAAGACCCAAGAGAAGTGGAAAGAAGAAGATTTCTTGGGATCGATGATTCTGAAGCTCCATCGAGGGACGATTTGGTGGACGCTCTAGTAGATGTAAGATCTCCCTCTTTGAAGTTCATCCAAATGATTCCTGTATTCCATTACAGAAAGGGAGATAAGTATGGCGCCATTTGCATGAGTACTTGTTGTAGCTGCATTTTGTTTCATGTGCTCTATATCCCCCGTATTATTGACTATACCAGTTCTATAGGTTTTTATTAGTAGTCTCTGAAAAGCAATGGAGCTGGTTTCTTATTTGCTCTATTTGCAGGTCAATGAAGGACGAGTACCGAAGAATCGCATCGCACTGCAAATGCTGGCTGAGGAAATGATTAGTTGGCCTAATTTGGAGGTACTGTTACTCTTGCATGTGCAGTTTTTTTTTATCTTTCTCTTCTTCATCTTCATTTTTTCTAGGTTAGCAGTGAGTTTAACTTGAATCTTGTTTTTCCATTTTTTGTTCCCCGGTTGAGTTTGCCATTGATTGTTGAGTTTCTCACCTACAGTGGGATTCCCGCTCTCTTCATAAAAACTTGCCAACTTGGCGCAGATGAGAATAAAAATATGAATAGTTGAATCCGAGACCATCGAATGTGTGGATATTTTGGTGAGACTCGAGTCTATGCTTTGTGTAGTAGAAAAATTTCTAATTATAGTATCATGGTACCTTTAGTGCTTCTCTCAATTGGATCATAGAATTATTTATTCGTCCTTGAAATAACACAACCACAGGCGCAATCTAAACCTCAAATTAGGTTGCACGGTAGACAGCATGATTTCTAGAGGCTTGCAAAGGCCTTCATTGGCTTTGTTGTATTCATTATCTCTGAGACTAGCAATTTGTGTTGGTTTAAGGTAACTGAATCTAATGCTTAATGAGGAGTAGACTTTAGTCAACTTTAAGCAAATAAAAATTCATAGGTTGAAGCACCGAAGAAGAAATCCAAAAGCAATTCCCCCTATGCAAAAGCGACTGACACAGGTATTGACCCTAAAGAAGCTGCCAAGAGACTTAATATTGATTGGGATTCCGCTGCTGAGATTGATGAGGCTGATGCTGAGGATGCCGAAGTGCCGGCAGCAGTGGTAAGCTTTGTGCTTCTCTTTCTAATGGTTTAATATATTTCTTGCAACCTTTCAAAAAGTCGAATTCTCCCAATTCAGTATAATGAATTGTCCATTCAACAACCTAGATTTCTATGGAAAGAACTTTTCTAGGGGACATTGCTGTAAGCTTCTTGGGCATGTCACACAACTAAATGGTTATAATCATCGAAAATTGATCAGTTAGTCAGTCACAGATACTGAGGCCTGAGGGTGTCTTGGTTGGTTGCTCTGAATCCCGTTGGAGACAGACTCTAAATCAGCAGGGGTTACAGCGGAATATGAATATAATGCCTCCTGTGCCTAACATTGATAGGGATTGTGTTTCTGTTGATCGTGGTCGAGTTATTAAGATGGTTATTACATCATCTAAGGTGTCACGAATCACAATCACCCTTAAAATGAGGCTTTTTTGCTGTTGCAGGGGTATGGAGCTTTGTACTTGGTTACAGCATTCCCTGTTATCATTGGTATTACAGTTGTTCTAATTTTGTTCTTCAACTCCCTCCAATAGAACTATACTGTAAATTTTGTACATTTATGTCAAACTCCAATCCTGTGAAATAGAAATCCAGTGCATTATCTTGGAGATTTGCGTAATCTGTCTCTTTCTTTGCTTGCTGCTTTTGCTAACCTGAAAGGGCGGAGTCTCTCTTGATGCTCGATGCCCTTCACAACATCAGTTTAGATTTTGTTTTGCACTGCTTTACATCTCTCCACGGATGCTCTATCTGTTGCAAATCTTATGATCTCTATCGTGATATGAATCCTGTAAAGAGCAATAAGCGACTATGGCCATTCCTTAAACCAGGCGATTGGTGAAACGAGTCGTGCTGCAGAGTCCTTGTTGAACTTGGAGAATAAAAATGTTATGCTGAGGATTTTGAAGCGGCGATGATTGCAACTTTTCATGGGTAAGTTATCAACAAAATGGCCTTTCCAGGTTCTATAGGGGTTAAACATGCTTCCCACTCTAGTGCTGGCTGAACCAACATGCTTTGCACGTTGTTGCTCTCTTCTACTAATCGATGCCGCCTTCCTCTAAATAATCCTCGTACCATTTCATCATTTTTTGCATAGAACATCAAAATGCCTTCGGAATCATCCGTCCAGGTTCTTTCCTTCAGAGAAAGCTACCATATCGCTCGGGAATCGAGCGGGGTCAGCGAGACCAGCAAAGTCGAACGAGACATCTCACGCCACAATTCCAACGATGGTGATCTCACTAGCTTGACTTTTTTGGCAGTTGAGCAAGCAAAAACTTTGGTGAAGATGGAAAGCTTCCAGAGGGAGAAGCACATCTCTGTTGACCCAATATCAGTGAATGCGTCAATAATCCGGCGAACCAGTTTCCAGCTAGTCTCGTCTCCATCAGCTAAATCGCATAATCCATCCGGTGGCATCCTTGATCTTCCTCTACCACCGCCAAAGCTCAAATTCCTTGGTGCAAATCTCCCAAGCTCTACCACTTCGTCTCTCAACACCAGCGCCAACGCATCACTGAAGAAGATTTGGAAGAGCCAAAAGGACAGATCTCCCTCTGCAAGCAGACCCTTGGGCACCCTCTCTCGTCACTTGTCAGTAATGGACGATTCTCAACTCGACCTGCAACAGAGCGTGATGCGTAGGAGCAAGTCAATGGGTGAGGGGAGAGCAAGTGCTCCAGCTGATGACTTCGATCTCTGGCTCAAAAAACCTAGTGCTAGGGAGAAACAGAAGTCGAAGGAGCTGTCTCGGAGGTTTTCCAAGCAATATTCGATGGGAGTACATTCCAAGAAAGGGAAGAGTAGAGAGAAGGGAGACCCAGAAGGATTCAAGTGTCCGAAGTTTTGCTTGTTTCTTCCTAGAGGGAAGGGAAAGCCCCTCAGGGCCTCTAGCTCGAAGAGTTCTCTAGCTGACAAGACAGAACCTCAGCCAATATCAAAGAGGGTTTCCCTAGAGATGTTCGAATGTGGGTCATGGTCTTCGTCGGTGTTGATCGAGGACAATGGTGAAGCAGAGATGGCAAACATGTTCTTCGACCTCCCATTGGAGCTTGTGCGCTGCAGTGTAAGTGATATCCAGTCGTCAGTAACAGCATCTTTCATCTTTGGAAGTGAGGGGAGGTTAGGGGAGCCAAGAGGAGTCTTGAAGAATGGAAGCACCAAGATGAACGTAGGGAAGTCACAGGAGTTGACTGGCAGGCATGTGCGGTTCTCGGCATCATCCCAAGCTTCGGAGGCAACGTCTCCAACGTGCATTACGCCTAGGTTGAGGAAAGCAAGAGAGGATTTCAATGCCTTTCTGCAAGCACAGAGTGCATAACGATGTTACTATCATGTTTGTTTCTTCAATGTATGACCTGAGCCTGTATAAACTTGTTTCTGTCGTCACTACTTGTAAAATTGGCCGGTCATTATTGTTTGATTTGGTTGCCTGCCAATCATTTGATCGCTAATCCAGATTTCTGATAAGCTATGAATACTTAAAAATTGTATTGGCTTGGGGCTTTAAAAAAAATGTATTGGCTTAGTGTTGGTGTTATAACAGCAACGAACAAACTGTTTTCGGTAGTTCTTGTAATGTAATGAACTAGTTGCGACGACACAAGTGTTTACTTTTAAAGCTCAAGAATAAAATCGAAGAATTATAAAACTAGTCATTTGTTTTTTTAGAACTAATCTATTATGCTGTGAGAACCACTTGCAACAACTAGTTGGCTGCATCTTGCAATGTCAATCATTTTCCGAAATTGTACACCAAGGTGATGCCTCAGAGGTAGTTTGATATAAAGAACGTGGATAGGTTAATCAGGCAATAAGGGAGCCCTTCTCCAGGAAGCAAAATAAGTGGAATAGATATTGGGACTGACTATATAAGCAACGCAGAGATACTTTCTTTTTTACCATTACTTCGAAAAATAAGTGATAAAATGGCATGCCCAAGTCAAGTAGAGTATACAGATAAAAATGATCAGATGTGCCCAGGGAATCACGTTCCTTGAGTTCGTCACGCTACTACGTTCCGCCTACATAACATAATAAATTTTCCAGGATCTCGTCTTGATTCAGTAGATAAGTTATTGAACTGTAGGCTTGACATCTCTTTCGATGGTTTGGTGTATTGTTTTCCTTTAGTTTCATATGCCTGTTTCTGGTAGGCTGGTACTCTTTCGCTTCTTCAACAAAATACTTTTTCCTCAAGCAGAAAAATCAATATACATAAAGCAATTCAAGAGCATCATTTTCGCTTTGAGTTTATCGACAACATTTACAAAATCCACGGACAAGTATCTATTTACACGCCAGAGGGTATTTCCACACAGAATGGAGGGAAAGAATAGAGCTGAACTATCACGTTTGTTTGAAGAAGTAGAAGCACTGATGCACTAACCATTTACACGAAAAAAAAAAAATTAGCTTAGGTGACGGAAAAGTAGCGTCTGCCTTCTTTTCCTTCTCAAAAACACAGAAAAGGAAGAATGAACAAAAGAATGAAGAAGACTTTCATGTCTCAAGTTGATTTACCGCCAAAACGATCTCAAGAAGATGGTCCTCTTGAACAAGAACTCAGTCCTGATCATGTGCCACGATATGCTCGAACCACATCCTTAATATCAGCTTGACAAATCGGACATTTCCCGCTATTCCATTGCAGTTCATGTGCACACTTGAAACAGGTGCACATATGCCCACATCTGCAGAGATATATGTCAGTTCGTCGATGTTTCCCGTCCGTGGTCAATCAAAACTTACAATAGCATATAAGTTGAACGGATCATGCTTATATGGTTACAATGTGTTCAGGTCTGCAGAGTCGTATGTGCATCTACCTGTATAGGAGCGAGTCCACTTTCTTCTCGTAGCAAATGGAGCAATTCCCCTTCTTTCCCGTCTGCTTGCTTCCTCCCCTTTTCTCTTCTCTACCTGAGGTAATGCAGGATACTAAACTTAGTCCAAAATTGTTCGAGGGTAAAGCATATCGAACTAATGACAAGCTATATGAAGCACAAATGCATTAGAAGAAATTTAAACCTGAACACCTCAGAGCGGCTTTGACTTCTTCCCTGATGTAGTTCTGCATCATGACTTGCATGTCCGTGCAGCTCTTTATCGACAAACGAAGTTCAGACATCTCACGGTGTAGTTGCTCCATGTGTGCCCTCAAGTCATATATGATTCCCGACTCCTGTAAAAAATGAGTGTGCTGATCACCTTCGATAATACTTAACTGAAGATTTCTTTTTAATATGATAAAAGGGGTAGGAAAAACTTACAACAGTCGAGAAGTTCTTGGAGGAAGAGCCCTCTTGAGTATCATGGTCATAAGAATTAGTAATCGAAGTTTGTTGAAAAGGTGTAGATCCAATGTGTTCGGAATCATCACTATCTTCATGATAGTGACTCCATGGTAATCGTGATGATGACGGAGTTTGATCAAAATAGTCACCCACTGATTCATTGTATGACACAGAGCTTGAACTTAGTTCCTTCCCCTCATCCTCTTCCTCGTCTCGCTCATCAGCATTGTCCTCCTCGTTCTCGTTTTGCTCTTGATCCATTTCCTCTTCTTGTTCAAGTTCATCCCTGCGTTCTTGTTCTTGAACCTCCCTTTCTTGAATCAGTTCTTCTTGTAGTTGGTGTTGTTTCGCCTCCTGGATTGGCAATGACCTTATATGTCTCTGTATGATAGCTTCCCGTGATTGGTCATTGTCTTCCTCGTTCTCTAACACAAGCATTTGTCTTTCAACGCACGACATGATAAGGTTATCCATCCTTTGTCGAAAAGCACTTGTAAGCGCAGCTGACACACTTTTGCTGCAATAGCAGTAAATAGTAGTAAAAAAATGTATGTAGTTATTTGAGTAACTCCCCTTCCCTTATCTTCGGGTTAGTCTCCAAAAAACCCACAGGATGGATTCAGTCACATGAATCTTTTGTCCCGCCTCTCGGTTATACAAAGTTCATAGTCTAACAAGTTCCTCAAGGTATTCTCCGAACTTCACTCAAGCTAGGTAGTCTCTGGACCTCACAGCTACAAAAAGAATCGGAAAAATACATAAGACATGAAGATACCTTTTAATGAGCTGTCGTATTTCCTCGTTTGCCGAGGAACTATCAGTCATTTCCTTGTACCATGCTTGCCTACGATCCTCCCAGTAGCTGCAGGGGCGAGAGATCTCATTGATCCAATCAAGATTGGTTTCAGAAATCTCTTCCTCGTAAATCATGTCTTCTTCGAATTCATCATACAACACCTCTTCTTGTGCACCAACCTCTCGAGATTCCATGTTACATCCTTCAGAGCCACGGTCTTGCGATACAGCAGCAAAAGAATGGATGCTTTCCTCTTGAAGCACTTGCGCTGAGTCCAAAAACGTGTTTTCTTCCACTATTACACTGTGGCTATGCTGCTCCAGGATCTGTTCCCTTCTATCAACTTCTTCACTTGTGCTGTTCCTTTCCTGACTATTGCATTCCTCACGATGATTGGTTGCTTCAAGGCGAATCTCCTCCGTACGATGCGCTTGTTCATAGCTAATCTCCTCATGATTTGTTTCTTCAGTGGTACTCTCCCCAGTGTGATTGCTTTCTTCTGATGGCTGGTCAGATGAGGACCTTTTTTCAGTATCTAGGTTGCCACCCGATATCATCGCCCCACAAGGGCCTTTCATGTTACCATTACCTAGCTCAGATGCTTGGTTCAATTTTTCCCTGACAGACATAAAAACTATCAACTCAAGTGTCCCATGCAACATAAACTAAACTTCTAGCATTAATCTAGCAACAGGACTAGTCATTAGAGGCAAAGCCATGCAAAGCAGACAACAGACAAACCAAATCATTGCTTTGGCAGGATTTTTAACTTAACTGTCAAGAGAACTATTTTACGTTTGAACCAGCTACACTAACAAACGAGTGACAAAACCAATAATATTTGCCTGCCTGCAAAGTAGAGTTTTCTACTGTCTACTCCTGTCTGGATACGTATATTTTGCTTTGGTATCAAGCCTCTCAAGTATTTGGGAATTTCACACGGAAGGGTGCCTGGGGATTCACTTTGCTGAACAAGAACCTTTAACTGGGAGAGAAAAAGCATGTATGCATTTTCATCAGAGCAGTGATATAACAAGCACACTACCAGCAGTTCAGTAACTTCTACACAAAGGGTCCCTTTATCATCATGTTGTTATCCTTGTTATCCTGAAGCAGCAATAGTGTCGCTGGAGAAAAGAAAAAATCTGGAAATTTTGGATGATAAAGTACGCAACGTAGTTTTCATATCGATATTGTGACGATCTCCACCTTGATGTCCATTGGAACTACAACACTGTGATACAAGTGTAACACGATGTTAGACTCTCTGCTCAAACAGTTATGAACCGCGGATACTAAAACTTACCTTAGCTTATCAATGGCTAACTTATGTTGAGATATGTTGGATCCACAGGCCCTAGAAGGACAGCGTCGGTGATCCTCCACTAGTCCACCAAGCCGCAGGAATCTCAATCGAAGCATGGACTGCAAAAACAAGCATAGAGATCAGTAAGGCACAATACTGTTCTCTTCTTATACAATAGAAACAATATCACAATCAAATTACTGAGGATGTTGTTCTATTCTTTTATCACCTGAATCCGGCCACGATGCTGGAACTTAGTCACAGCCTGACGTGCCGAAAGTCCTTCAATCTCCTTGTCTCTTTCCCTTTCCATCCTCATAAACAAATCAGCAATGGCTTGCCTCCCTCTCAGCCTAGGAGAACATACAACAGCACTAGTACCTCTCCTGTCTTCGCCCTTCTTCACCTCGGTCTGCAACCTAGCCAGCTGCGGCCGGACAATGGTCGACTGCTGATCATGCTCATTCTCACAACCCATTACACCCCTTTGATTCGAACGCGTCCATTTCCTAATAATGTCAACAACCCTCATCCTCTCCTGTTCTCCCACTTGATCACAGCTCTTCACTGTTCCATCAGATTCCCAGCCACCAGTTGACTCATTCTCGTTATTTGAACATGACCGTGACTCGAATCTCTCATCCCCCGGAGTCGTCTCATTCTCTGTGCTGACCGCAGAAACCGAGCTTGTCCTGCTCGCTGCAATCTGGCTATCGTTTTGATTCTGTGGGTCAGGATTCGGTTTCTTGTTTTTGTTTTCATAGCCTCGCCATTTCCTGACAAGAGAAGAGACTCTCAGATCAGTGTCTGAAGGAGCCGGAGAATGATCGTTCTCCCATGATGAAGCTTCCGGCATTGCCACTGGCTCTTCCTCCTGGTTCTGATGATCAAAAGTCGTCGTCATCTCTTTTGCCTGATGAGCCGCCCATCGGTCAAGAACCCGAGATCGCTTCTTGCTCACGGGCGACATTGCCCCCCAATGATCCCGGCCATCTCCAACATTGGTGTTGCCCCTCGGGCTATTGTTGCAACCCCAACAACCGAATCCGTTGCCTTGGTTGACTAGAGCTGAGTTCTCATTGGGAACCGAATCAGTCGATTTGGGCGAGATGGAAATGCAAGAATTGAGATGATCTCTGACCAATTCCTTGAGATTCCTCGATTGAGACTTTGAGTTCGCATTCACATTCTGATTATCTCTCCATTTATTCTCTCTTCTGTTATGGTCCTTGAGTACAGACCCAAATGGCGAAGATGACGATGATGGGATCCCCACTTGAGATGACGCCATCACTTCTCATGAATCAGCCGAAAATCAAATCTTGACGAGACCCAAATCAGCAAACTCAATCAAACCCAATTGTGCTACGCCATTGTTGGATGAAACCCTCATCTCACCAATCACAGGATTGATCACTTGCCCATTATTTTTCTTGCAGTTCCCATCATTTTTCTCCAAAATTGCAGCCCAAAAAGCCAAAAATGAGATCTTTCAAGAGCGTAACCGATTGTGTGTGATGCCAGTTAATGTTGTTGCTAATTTTGGAATAAACTTGTAGATTGACAGTTACAAAAAATGACAGAAAAAAGGGAAATTTAGAGAATCAAAGCATTTTCATTGTGATTGCTTTGCTGTTGTTGAGGTGGTGAAGATTGAGATGAATGGGAGAATAACAGGTTCTTCAGAGAGAGAGAGAGAGAGAAAAGAAGGGGAAACGTGGGAGAGAGATGACGGTGACGTTTTGAGTTTGTAGCCGTTGACAGGGTTTGCTAGAGAGCGTGTTACAGGAAACTCTAGCGGCAACCAGAATATTTGATCGTCCTAACGGGGACTATTAATTGATCATGCCAACCAAAAAATCTACAAAGGTAACGGACTACTCCTGATGGCACAGTGTTTGGTTTCGGGGCAGAAGAAAAAAAATCACTTAAATTCAGACCTAATATATTATGTGGTCAGAATTAATTTCAACAATTAACCATTTATTTTTTTTCACGTTTAATTGATTTTTTCTTATAACGGCAATCATTTTTTCGTTTTATAAATCCAATGTAAGAAGTTACATTAGTTTCAATAAAAATAGATCACTTTCATAAATGACTTAGTTCAAATTCATTTTTAATTCAAAGATGTTCAACAAAAATAGATTTAAATAGAGACAATTTGACGATGGTTGTCATGTAATCCTTCCTCTTGAAGATCATTAACTTAGTCATTGTTTATCTTCTCAACTCCGTGATACATCAGTGTGTACCAATGCTTAAAAGTTGTGTACTAGTAATATCAATCTCTTCAACCTGTATACATGAAAAATACGTCGAAAGATGGATTTAGCTAACTTTGGTTGCTTCACTTACGCTTCTCTTTTGTGGTCTTTTTACCCCATACCACTTAAGTTCTTCACATGTCTTTGAAAAAGCAAATATTCAATGTACCTGCTTGGTACCCAAAAACTTTGAAGAATAAGGACAATAAGGAATAATACTCGTTCTCTTTTTTCATGAGAAAGATAGAATAGACAAGTGCAAGTACATTGCATTGGGGCGACAGTGTTGGTGAGCCTTAACTTAAATACGAGCCATTTAAATTTTCTGAGGTGATGCCTCGTGAGAGGAAAACCCAGTGAAGCATCCATTATAGATAGAGCATTGCAGATTGCACGTATATCTGTCACAGATAGTGCATTGCAGTAGAAGATAGCACATATATCCATTATATTCTTTTTGTTATAACCAAAAAGATATGATTTACGTATTTGTAAGGGTCAGAAGAAAGCGTTCTTTCATCACTAAACTAATCTCTCCTGATATGTTACCTAAATATTTTTTTATTTTTTTTGTGACGAGGATGTCCTGGTCAGGTCAAACGTATCTCAACTAATCCCCCGAACACTAATAAGACGTCCCTCATCAGCATCGGATGGACAACCTGAATTTTAAGGTTACTGAAATTTGAAGCCAAGACCTTCAAGAAGAAGTTTAAGTCGAACATCACTAAACTAACCCAGGTTAATTATGTTACCTAAATATTCATTGTCAAATACTCATAAAATTTAACATGAAAAAACATTACAATGAAAAAAAACTCATAGCCATCAACAAATAAGACGTGATATCAACCACGTAGCTGGGATCTTGGTCGGATACATTTGCTTGAGATTATAATGACAAACATGGTTTAAAATATTCACCCTTGTTGTCTGCTATATACTACTGGTGGAATTTAATTGATAATACATCCTCACAGAACTTTTATGGCTTAACAAATAGTTTTACGAATAGTTTAACCCAGCGAATCAACGATCAAGGTATCGACTAATATAAAAACCCCAGCGAATTAACATCAAGGTATCAACTAGTATTATGTAAACAGACAATTAGTACACGTCACGAGGTACAAAAACTAAACAAACCGATCTCATATTACACTACATATGTACGTTGTGATGCACCTAAGTTTACAACTCAATATACCAAAGTGGTAACTCCAAACCACTCGGGGTGTGTTTGTTTGGGGACTAAAGTAAATAAAAGGGATAGGATTAATAGTCCCATATAACTCTTTATTCTATATTTATTTAGGTTTTTTTTTTAAGAGGGAGGATTATTAATCCTACATAACTTAATGTCCTATATAAAAGATTAATTACTTACTTCCTCGATCCTAATTTATTTACAATTTTTTTTCATTATTTAATTATCAATTTATATTAATATAATCAAATTATCTTATCATCTTTTTCCTCCTCCATTCTCATTCTTTATTCTAAATCCCATTTATACCTCATTATCACAAAAACACAAAAAGAGTCTTTTTTTTCGTCAAATTTCATAAAAAATTAACACACACATAACACTACGTATCGAATCAAAAAATTGAAATTAAAATGAAACGAAAGAAACAATATGAAACGAGGATGTCATTGAATAATCCCAAAAAACAAAATTCCATACAAAAATTAACCAAAATAAACCACAAACCCGTAAATAATATAAAGTGAAAGAATTTTAAGATTATTAATCGGAATAATCTCATGTAATCCCATTCCCCCTAACAAACGCACACTCCGTGTCGAAGAGGAAGCAGAAACTGCAGGACAACGAACACACGCGCAGAAGCTGCTGCGATGGCGCTGAGCGCGACGATGATCGGAGCCCTACTCGGTCTGGGCACCCAGATGTACTCCAACGCTCTCCGCAAACTCCCTTACATGCGCCGTACATCTCTCCCATCTTTTCCCAATTCCAATTTCCCATTTCAATTCTCTTGCCCTAATTTGATTTGATCTGAATTGAATGGGTTTTGGGTGTGACAGATCCGTGGGAGCACGTGATCGGGATGGGATTGGGCGCTGTGTTCGTGAATCAGCTGGTGAAGTGGGACGAGAAGTTGAAGGTAGATCTTGATAAGATGTTGGAGAAGGCCAAGGCTGCGAATGAGCGCCGTTACATGGGTTAGTGATTCTATTTGTGTTTTGAGATACGGTTTAGGGTTCTGATGCGAAAATCTTATGATTGTTTGGCATAATTGTTGTGCATTTTCCTGGAGTCTTCGAGTGCTGTTTGGGTTGTTGTCGTCGTCGTCGTCGTGATTGATTGGCATTCGCGATTTGGAGATTTAGATCAATTGGAGTTGATGTGGTTCTTCGTGATTAAAATAGGACAGAGAAAAGGTAAAAAAATCTGTCTAATGCATTTTGGGTTTGCACCCAATTGAGTAACTTTTATGATATCGTCCCAAGAAGAAATTCACATCAAGGATGAAATTAGTAGGGGTAACTGTAAGATAGTCGAAATTCGTTATCTTTCTCAATTTCTAATTTGAAAGGAACAATGTTGTGAAAAACACTAGGCTTCACGATTACTAGGAAGCCTACTCAACTCTTAGTAATCAAATGCATCTAGGTGGCCGAGAAGGTATGTTAATTAGTTTATCATCATATTGTTTCTTGCTGAATCTTAGTTTCTGAGACTTGCGTATGTCATGTGTTAATAAATTTGCAGCTCATATTTTGCTTGAACTTTTGGGCAGGACTACTGAGATGAATTTCGTATATCTTGTAATCAATTAAGTATCTTCATGATCTCAAAAGTGGAACTTTATAGTGATTACTTGCACACTGAAAAAGAGTGCAATTCGGACAAGAATTTTTGTTGAATTTTAGCTAGAGATTAGTTTTGATCTAAGATCCTTGTTAGAGTCAAAACCTTGTCAAGGATGTTATTGTGGCGAAGGTGAAAAACGAATTATGCATTAGTTCTTCGCTTCTTTTTTAGGATGGTCAGGTTGAATGCCTATTTCTATCGTTCAACTTGTTTGTCATGATATGTTTCCAAAATATTTAAACTTGATGGAGGAGAGGGCAGGAGAATGGGCCAGCTATAGGTTCGAATCCTGCCACCTATAGCGGATGATGGGAATAACAAAGGCAAAATTTTCAAATGAGCATGAAATGTCAATATATGAATTGTTTCGTAATTTGTTATTTCTGGACCTTTTCATTATTGTCTTATTTTTGTGGGATGAGAATTGACAAATATCAAAGGTTCAGGGTTTTGGTGTTGCAATCTCTTGTAGTTGTGATCAGTTTTCAGCCTTTTAATCTTAAATTCTTGACAAATTGCCTAATCTAGCAGGGTTTCTCAATGTTGTCAGCCTATATGCTATAGATATTTGAAGCCCAAAACTTTTCTTTCCCTTTTTAAGGTCCTTCATTACTGGCATTCCTCTTGATATGTCTCTTCGCCCTTTCTTTAGTACCGCAGCATGCTTTACACGACGCTTCTGCTCTTATCCCTGTCTGCCAACCATTTTTGCCATCGTCTATCTTTTATTTTCCTTCTTATACCCCATACTTTTTTTTTTTAATCAATGTTTGCATATCCCCCAACGGACTCCATTCACATTCCTTTGTATGCTTTTCTTAATCTTACAAAAATGCATTGAGCTCACACTATCTTAGGCTTAATTCAAAGTTGCAACAATATGCTTGAAGCATTTGGTATTTCACTTCTATCCCTATTGACTGTTACGGCTGAATGGGTCTATGGCAACTATTTAACGTAGTTGCAGCTCTTAGATTCAATCTTTTGTTTTCTTAACTGTATTCATTTAGTTTGTGAAGGTCTTGTACCGAATTCGTAAGTTCATAATTGACTGCTCAGATGTAACAGTTCTTGTGGTATCTTTTCTAGTGTGAGCATTACCATAGATTAGAATGGTGGTACCGATTTTGTTCATTATTACAGTGTGTTGGTCTACCAGCATTATGTAGTATTTTTTCTGAGATTTTTAATGCTTGTAGCTAGAACATTCTTCATGTTTTTTCTGCTTCAAAATGACAACAGCCATTGATATGAGATTCTCATTGAACTCGAAAAAAACTCTAGGCAATGCGATGCAATGGGTCAGATGCTTCACATTGTCCTTGGCATTTCAATTTGGTTCATTTTGCATTGTATCCAAATCTCTTGCTCAAATGCTATGCAAAGGCCTTGGCACATCAAGGTGCTTTACACCTTTGGTAATGCACCTTCACTAACTCTTCCCTGTTTTGCTTGAGAAGTCTTTTCCGAGTGAAGGCTTAGCCTTTATCTTATAGAGCTTTCGATGTTATTGTTGAAAATGTCTGCTTCCCTAGCTTCATTTTGTTGTTTCAAGCAATTGAAAGAAAATATCATGCCTGAATAATTTCAAACAATTAATCTCTTGGCTGGAAAAAGGTAAATTGTTGATGACTCATCTGTCAGACTGTCACTGCCTATTTTATGGAATCAACCTCATTTCTTTCTTTCTTCTTGTGCAGAAGAAGATGAATAGATGCGAGGGAAGCTGTTACCATTCATCTTCTGGTGCGAGCTTTAGATTGCAGGAGAATTTTGCCCTTCTGCTACTAAATTTTTTTAAAAAAATAATTAATGTTTTATATCCCAATGTGCCTTTGGTTAAGATTGTTGGATGTGTATGTCCAAACTTCTCTTTTACATTTCCTGTAATCAGGCCGAGCCCATCGCTTCGGGATACTTTTGGATTATTGCAAGATGCAATGAAGTGCTGGTGGAGTTTGAATCCTTTGTTGCATTATCAGCTATATACCATAATTTGGAAAATCGATCTTCTGGCTTTATTGCAAACAAATGTTGCTTATGACGTGCCATGCCCTGAGAGCAGATACGATGGACGTGTCATTGTTGCACTTGGTTGCAACTTTACAGTGGGCAGATACTTTACAGTTTGATCGCTGGGCATAGCATTGGCAAAGGTGACAAAACAATACCCAAAATTAAACAAAACAAGGAACCTCCGACGGGCTATGGCACAGGCAGCAAATACCAACCGAGTATAAATCCAACTAAAGGAACACTAGAGCAAAGGCTTCCAGGTGATGAAAACCTAACATACTTCATTCGAATATAACTCATTGTTGACCCACCAAAACATCACACATTCAATACCTCCAAAACATCAATGTTGATGCAACATAGTACAAAGGAACTAAAAGAGTTCGAATGAAAAACAAAACAGCGTTCAACACCAGCAAGCATCATCCCATGGATACGTAAAGTAAAACAGCAGCACTCAGCGGAGCCTCCTAGCCTCTCTCTCCGACTCAAGGAGGGTCAAGATATCTCCTTCCCTGACAGGTCCTTTCACGTTCCTCATGATGTAACGGTTCTGATCATCGACGAACCTTACTCTGACCTGAGTCACTTGCCCCCTTGATCCAGTCCTTCCCATGACTTTCACCACAATAGCATGTTTTATCTGAGAATCCATCCTACAAAAGAACCTATCATAAGCACTTGCCATTCGCCATTCAACCAATATATAGAAAAGAAACGCGCACAAAAAAAAGGAACATACAGCTTGTGCGACAAGACCAGACAAGCAATGGTCTATTCGATTTCTGAAAACTAAAAAGATAACTTTAATGAACTAATTGTCCTGGTACTTGAACATCCCTATCAAACATTAATTTACTTCAACCCTTTCAATAATATCTTATTGAAAGAATTTCCTCCTCCCAGAAATATTAACGATACAAGTCTCAATGGAATGTTTGAAGTGGATGATATTTCACATTTTAGTAACAGATAACCGACATTGAAGAAAGAACTATGCACGCCAGAATTTCACACACAAATGCATATGGAACACACGGCCCGGACAATGTTTTGAGAAAATCCCAATAAATTGAGTACCATCAACATGACGATACGACTCAGTTCGTCATCTAAAATCTATTTCAAGGCACTCACAGAAACAGCAATCACATCACTTACTATTAGTTAATACTAATAAGAAGGCAGGGGACTCCCTTCCGCTTACAAACTAGGACAGCAGGTATTTTACGATGCCATAAAACACAAATCACATCCAAACCACAATCAATTTTCCACAAACGCAACCAAGATCCGAAACTATATGACTACCAGTATCACACTAGGCTATGGAAAAAAAGGCAGCAATCATATACCCATATGAGCAATTCACACAAATCGATGTTATCGAAGATAACAACCAAATCTTACCCAAATTATTCAAGCACTAATATCACAAACGAGCCACAATTCACACGCAAATAATCCCAAATCGATTGTGAAGTACAAACGAAATAGTACTAAAACAGCATCGTTTCATTTTTTTTTCACGGATACAACAAATCCTCATCGATATCATATACATCAATCGAAGATTAAATAACAATTCCCCAAAAGCAACATCATAATCAACATCATCATCGACAACAACATCATGAAATCAGATGAGATCAACAAACCTGAAGAAATTTTGCCTTCAACTAGAATTCAAATCGTCTATTGCTGCGACTGAGCTTTGCTCAAATTGATACGGCGGCGAATTGGATTCGTCTGTTTCTAGGGTTTTGGGATAGCAGCGATGGGAGTTCATATAAATAGATGGGTGATGATCCAGGAACTGAAAATCATGGGCCAGAAGACGCTGTGGCCCAATTCTGGGCCCAATTTGTGTTACTCCAGTCTTCCACGATAGACTACAACATTGAATCTGGGATTTATTTTCTATTTTTTTACTTCTTTCTTTTGTAATATAATTTTGACTATTGGTTTATTGTCATTTGTTTTAAGGGTGGTTTATTGTCATTAAATAAATAATATTTAATTATTAAAAAAATAGCATGGTTATCTTGATATGAAAGATCGTTAAAATTGATCCACACAAAAAAAAAAAAAAGAAAAAAAAAGATATAGATTACAAAGTATTAGATACCTCTCTTAAAAAGAAAGTATATTGTAATTACTTATAGATATCGTATTTAACCACAAGTACATATATTTGCAATTACTTGGAGATAAAATGTGCTGCATATAAATCTCCTAATCATTAGTACAAAACAACCAGCGGTACAAAGAGAAAAATACTTCTTCCGTCATATGAAAAATAAAACACATATAAAAAGATAAATATAAATCTCGTTTTCATATCAAATCACGTCTGATCGTTTCGTAATATATATTAGGTTGAATTACGAAACTTATACAAACATAGATGTTTTACAATGAATTTACAAAAAACTATGTTTAATCGTCGTTGTACACATATTAAATTTTATATCGACATACGTATAAAGTCAAAACGTTATAATTTTCGTAGGATAAAAAGAATATAAAACACTATCCTTCACTCTCATGATCATAAGTGGATTTTTTCAAGTCACACGAACAGGAGATAGCGGAGATGCGAGAGAGATGTAATTGGTTTCGATTTTCTGAAATGAGCAAAAAAGGATCAAACATTTGATCAATTAGTTGTATCTCGTATCAAATAATGTTTGATCCTTTACAATACTCATATGATTAAGATATATTTTTTTCTATTTCATGAAAAATTATAATATTTATCTAAGTTGGATGTCTCATAAAGAATATAACAGTTTCATATTCAGAATTTTTTATAAAATTATTAAAATATCCATATTTTTTATTAATTTATATCACATCAATTTATCCAATGATTTTTTTTATTCAATTTCCTTTTTTTTCACTATTTTTTCTCACACAACCTTAAGATAAATAAATCTTTATTATAAATTAAATACACAGATAAATTTATATATCAAATCAAAACTATTATGTTTTTTGTGAGCTGATGATATTATAATTTAAACAAGTATTTTGTCCCATTCAAATTATAACATATGTTTTTTAGGTCGTCCCATTTAAATTATAATATTTTTTTATTTATCAAACTTTTTTATACAAAAATATCAAATTATCCATACTTTATATTAAATCAACCCACCCACCATAATTTGTCTTCGTTTTTTTTCTCATTTTTTTATCTCACACACTCGACAAAATTATTATTTTTTATTAATTTAATATATAAATAAATTATCATATCAAATGAAAATGTTATAATTTAAATGAAAAGGAGAGAGTATTAACATTGTTGAATAAAATTATATTAGAAAAATCACGGATACAACTAAGGTGAAGATTTAACTGCGTATCTCACGGTAGCACGGAAACGAAGGGAAAAAATTATAAGGGCGAGCCGTACCTAAACCCCTCATTTTCCCCCTCGCGCGAGCTCGCCGATTTTCAACTCGCCGTCGCCGCCACCAATCGCCGCCGCCTCCTTCGAAATTGGAAACCGCAGGTATCTCTCTCTATTTATCATCTCCGCTGTCTCCTCTTCATTTCCTCTCTTCCCGGTCGGCGATGCGATTAGGGTTTTTTATTTCAATTGCGAGATACTTCGCCGAAATTTCTTGGGATTGGTTTTTGTATTGTTTTCGATGGAGGATTCCGTTTGCTTCTGTGCATAGGCGTTGGATTTGTAGTTAATTGTGTCTGCTTGAGGAGGAAGCAAAGCGAGGCTGGATGTGTTATTTGTTTAGTTAGGGTTTGGATTGTTGAATTTGTTCGAATGATGAATTCTGGGGATAAGCATGATGCCATTAGATGAGGTTAAAAGTGTGTGTTATTACGATACTATCAATTTTCTCTTATCTTGTGTTATGTCATGGAATTTCATATTTTAGGGTTTTGTGTTTCCATTTCAGTTGTTGTTGGTGTTGTTGTGTATGGTGATTTGGGTGCTAGTGGCTGATGCCGTGTCGAGGGATAGGTTAATTTGTTGATTTTGATGTATGAATATGCTCCGAATTTGGGGATCTGTTAAATCTGGTGTAGTTTAATTTTGAAGCCTTTCTGAATGTGTGGTACTTCTTACATTATAATGAAAATGTAGGAGGTCGTATACTTCAATTGTTTAATTGTTTTTTAACGGATTAGATGGCGATAATTGCTTGAGCATGTTCTGATGAAGGTTTCTCTTCTGCAGGATTGGCTGGTAGTGTTCTGAGGAAGACAAGCTGAAAAACAATATTCTGCTTTGAAATCTTTCTGTACTTGGTTTATTCAGTAGGACCTGGTGTTTGAAAGAAGGCGGGTGAAAATGCTGGGTTCATTTCCAATTTTGCCTCTTCCTGCCCCTCCA
>JAOVYX010016756.1:0-23818 GCA_035668315.1 Drosera spatulata
AATGTAGCATGCCAACATCTAAACTTGAAAAGGAGGAAAAATCAAGAACATAGTTTGCACACTCAAAGTTATGCCATGTATCATAATTTTAAGTTCAGGCACAAAGAAATGCATATACCCATAGCACAGTCCCGTCGCCACCAAGAGTAACAACGAGATCAACTTTTGTATGAAGGAGCGAGATTTCCTTGTCTGCCAAATTGCACATGCAAATAATTGTGAACACAAAAAAGTAAGCACACAAAAGCTTACACGAAAAAGACAAGGAGTATAAGATTCACAAACAGAAAGCATTTACTCCTAACATCAAGAAACTAAGGAAATCAAACAACTGCAAGTAAAGAAAAGCAGCAAGCTCCGATCTTCCATTAATTGTACTGGTGCAGGTTTATCAATCTCACCTTCATTCCATGTCTGAACAAAGTGAAAGAAAGGTGACTCAGCCAAAAGCTCAGATTTGACACGAGGTTCCACGACAATGTCTAAGTTCTTCTGCTGTTTCAGCCATCTGGTATCATAGAACAGTAAATACGTCAGTGATTCAGTCCGTTGCTGCCTGGCAGACCACCAGGCTGTAAGCAGGCTCTTGCAATTACTGAACTAATCTTACTTGGAAACCATGCTGAGAGATAATAAACTCGAAGCAAATGCCAGGAACGTAATCTTACAATCATTTAAGCGTTGATGCCAGGAAAATACCTAATCATATCAGCAGAAAGTATTCGGACCGTATTTGAATTTGGTTTGGTCAAAACTAGCACTGTTCGAGGGCTAGTCTCCCACTTCAACGAAATCTGAAGTCAAAAGGGAATACTCAATCACACAAGTGCAGCAAAAAAAAAAAAAAAAGGAAAAAAAAACCCTTTTGCGGTTCTCAAGCCTCTTACCTCTAAAATACTGCATAAAGTATTCTATGGCACATTTTAAAACTAAACAAAATATCGGCTTTCAATATCAATTGATTGAAGTTATAACAACACAAACCATAGCAACTTATTTTAGGAAACAACTAACAAGGGAGATTGCAAATGAATCAATGGCATAAAAAAAGATTTTCCACAGAGGCGACCACAGAATAAGCATGCAAATTAAGGACACATGCAAAACCAATAAAGAATTTGTACTCAGTCCTCATGTCAGCAGGCTTCACAATCACAATGATAAATTACTTTGCTATTTTTGCACATTATTCAGATATTACGCAGGTTCACAATATTATGAAAAGATAGGTAGTCAACCAGTAAGATGTAAAACCGTGGCATGAAAAGATACCTGCTTACTGCTACGCTCTGCAGTTGTTATATTTCCTCTAGCAAAAGAAACAATGTCATGCTTGTACTGATTCGCCCCTTTGCAGTTCCATGAGAGTTTGAAAGATGCCTATCTCACAAATCAATAGTTATAAAACATTAATATCCAAATCAAGATTAAAAACGACCTGGTTCTGCAGGCACGTAATTTAAAACTGGAAATATTAGCAAACAGAAAGATGGCTAAAGTAACTTGGGGAATATACAACGAGAACTGAGAACTACCTTTTCTGACATCTTACAGCTTACCAACTCTGAGTTAGAGTCGGTGTCTCCATCTCGAAGAACCTCATGGTTGCAAATCCCATTTTGACCACAGCAGTTTCCATTTTGCTCATTTTCCTGATGTGAGAGCTCTGATCTATGGTTCAAGCTTTCTGTACTTTCTTCTACAACACATTCATGTTTATCAGGCGACCGCTCTGCCATACAGGAAAAAAAATCAAACCAAATTAAGCTTTTTCCTACTCTTTGAGTTGCACAATGGGTCCTTGGCCTAATCTACTCGATAAGAGGTAATAACTAATAACCATGCATTACCCCAACTGACTGTACAGTTCATTCCACACGAATGATTCATCTCGGAAGTAACAACACCTGAATTTTAACACCTTTGTGAAGTTGCCACTTGGCAGCGGTGAACTTTAATCCAGAACTGCGGAACTATGAATACAACGGGACAATTTTGAACCTAGATGCAGAATTGCAAACCTATGAGTCCATGACTTGACTTCATTTCACTAGGAAAGTTGAGGGAGGGAGAGAGAATGGACTTGGCTTGGTTAAAACAGAACTGCCTCATGATCCGCAAAAATGGTCAAGAAGAAGAAATAGATTAAAAATGATATCATTACAAGAAAGAAACAACTTATGTATGAGCGATCACCAAAACCTTTATTCTCCAATTGCATGTTCCTTTCCCGCTCTGCTTCATATTTCCGCTTCCATTCAGCTGCCTCGGAAAGAGCAGCAGCCTTTCCTTCTGCAGCCCTCTTTAGAGCCTTTGCAACAGCTGAACCATTTAGATATGATTGTAAGGATGAAGTATGGCATATGCCAATGAGGCAACTAGTTCACTAGTATAAAACATTCCAAGAACGAGAACCTACTTTTTAAAGCTTCTGAGAACTCTAGAAGATGATCCATTCCTTCGGAAGCTTGTTGAAGAAGTTCTTGCACAACCTTATCTGTCGAGAAGTGAGGAACTGAATCCACAAAACCATTCTCGAGAAGTGAAGAAGAAACACTTCCATTTCCCTATAGAGAAAGCAATCGCTACAACATCAGCATACGGTGGAACCATCACAATGATTTCATCAGCATATAATGGGAAATGCTACAGGACATAAGGCAACATATACAACGATTTCATCAAAAAAATCGCTTTGCCAAAACTAATTATGGAAAGATAGATATACTTATAGCTCATATTAAATGGAATCCATCACAAAATGACTATGCTATCATTGTCATAAACCCACCAATGCCGCAAAACCAAGTCTTCAATGGGATTGCCAACATGGATACCGCATTACCATTCTCATCTGTCTAGCATCATATGCTCAATACATACCGGTATACCTTGATATGTTTAACAAGAAGAAAATTGCCAATAAAAAAAAAAAAAACAAAGAAACAAAGAAACGCAGCACGTTCAACCTATCTTCACACATATAACATACTGAACTGATCTTCATTGACGGTTTTATTCCGCCCAAGCTGATCCAAATATAATACATAGAAGGTCATCTCAATGTATGTTCAGTAGCCAACAATAACATGTAAATCAATCATCGGATCTTTTCTTCCCGGTTGATCCTGTCTAGTCCTATCTAATATACCTAAAAGGAGAGGAAGAAGATGATCCCACATTCACGCCGAGTCTCAGCAGGTCACCAAATGCATTTAACCATAACTCTATCCGCTGCATCCAAAGCAGCAACACCAGCAACCGCCGGTGAGCAAGACGAAATCTGGCCTCCCCCAACCCTATCTTACTATAATCAGCTACTTCAAACTTAACAATTGAACCCAATTCGATACCCGAAAGCTTCGACTCTTCCAATCAGCACTTAATGATTCTCGCAAACCACAAAGTAACGAGATCAATCAACTCAAGCACAATACAACAACAATCACCATCATAAAACAGAATCATCACAACTAGAACCAAGTTACCCAAAACCCTAACTTCAATCACCCACAAGCCCAATTCCAAAACCCCACAAAAATCAAATCACAATCAAAACAAACCTAAAAAACAGTTATCTCATACGTTTGAGTTGAGCTGCCCAGGAGACATGGCTGAAAGCAATCACCACAACTCAACACAAAACAGCACAAACGGGTGAAACCCAAAACACTTTTCAAGTTTCTGCTAGTGCCCAGATGAAAAAGGTTCCATTTTTGGGGGTTTTGTAGAGAGAGAAGAAGTGGGTAGTTGTTGAATTTTGGGGGCAAAAAAATAGAGGAGGCAAGATGGAAGATGAAGAGGGCCACAGGCAATTGATTCTAAACTGAAAGGGACACCAAAAAAAAATGCAAAAAAATAAAAACAAAAAAGGGGAGAAATTAAGAAAAATGATTAGTAGCATGAGAAATGCGTGTTCCAGGAGACTAGGAGGAGTTGGAGACGACTTTGAAATTTGATGTTTGATCATTGATGTGAATTGGGTGGGTCGGATTTGTTGACTGTTTTGATTGTTGAACAATATTCAAGCATAGTTTAATAGGCGGCGGCCAGGGTCCGTCCACCTTGCCTCACCAGTGACCAGTCATAGGTGGAGGGAGGGTCTGTTCATAAGCAAAGAAATAATCGCCAAGTCAACATGGAGAGTTTGTAACGGTAAACATCGACTTATCTACGGTGAAAAAACGAAAGTAAACAAACTATTTTTTATATGGAGTTGGAATAGATATTGAATATACGGTTATTCACTATGATGTCGTGATGAGTCATGAACCTTATGCTGTTGTATTACTCCTATACAAATCGCATATCTTTTAACTGTAATCATGGTAGGTTTCAACCAGGGTGTGACAATAAGATGATGTATTGCTGAATGTGGCATGTGTGCTGAAGTGTTATCAATTTTAGTGATCTATCCCTAGTAGATGCATGACCCTAATATGTCAAAAGGAGATCTCCAAAATGTTTAACGACTGTAACATGAAGTGGTGGTTATGGATGATTGTTGGCCCGTGTACTAGAATTTAGTGCAATTGCTAAGGTTTGGTAGCATCTCTCCCGGACAAGGTAACACTCATGTTTTCTGTTTTGTAGCCACCGCAGTCTGCAGCATTCCACACTTTTGGCATCTGGAGCATAGTTACTAGAAATATTCTCGGTTAGACAAAAATAATGATGTCAAATACATGGGCTTGGGTCGGTCCTGGGCCTTTCGGCCCATTATTGTAGATTGGGTCGGGCCACCCGCCTCTGGGCTTTTTACGGGACGGGCCAGAGAGGGCTTTTTCCTCTCCAATCACGGCCCAGCCCTGATCCAGCTTAGGCCGACCCGGCCCACTCGTGTTTTTGAAAAAAAATGGCCGTTAAGTTTTTCATCAAAACCGTTCACGATTTATCTAAACCGATGACGGTTTTCAAAGAACCGTCACCGGTTCTAAGATAAAACGTCAACGGTTTTCACGAAAGTCATCATGTGTATCACAAATTTTTATAACCATGAACGGTTATTGAAAATCGTCAACGATTTTTAGAAAATATGAACGTAAATTAGAATACGTTAACGGTTTTGGATGGACAGAAACCCTGAACCCTAAAAATCGTTAACGGTTTTAAAAATCGATGACGGTTTTGAGATATGGATTTTTGTTTTTTTGAAAATCGTAGCTTGTTCTTGACAACCGTTGCCTGTTCTTCAGAAACCGATGACAGTTTTGTTATTTTTTAATATTTTACAACGATTATTTTTTCAAAAATTAGACAAAAATATCCCACCAACGGTCATAAAACGGCTATATTTTGAGGACTTTTTTGTCTAACTCATTTTTTGAAAGATTGTCTATATAAGCGACAATTAGGATACCATATATTCACATAATCTTCCATATTTTCTTGTAATCAAACTCTACAATCCCCTAAAACTCTCTTGTTACTTCTTATTCTTGATAAATCATTAATCGTAACGGCTCAATCATCCCAAAATCAAAATGTGTACAATGTCGACAATGATGATGTATTTCCTACGCATGATGAAGCCCGAAGGCGATTCAACATTCCCAACATTGTTCCACAAGGCGAAGGGACTCCTCAATTCGAAGAGGGACAATCAAACGTTGCATCCACTGCTTCTTCATTGAGGAAAGGCTCGGAGTGTTGGTTGTATTTAGAGAACGTCATCGGAGAAAATGGGAAGGCGACTGGAGTTAAGTGCAAAATGTGTGCTAAGATCTTCTCAACGGGTAAAGTTACTTCACATTTGTTAAAGCATGGAAAAACTTGTCTTGCAAAAGAAGACAATGTCCCTAAGGGACAAACCCAATTGAATAATGCGGACGAATTGTGAACATAGAATCACGCCCGTCAACGTGAAATGTTGGCCGAATTCATAATCCATAATGAACTATCTTGAAATTTTCCGGATAATCCTAAATTTACTAGGTATGTTCAAAATGTATTGCAACCTAATTATCAAAGAAACCATAGAAATATCATTAGATTGATGCTTTAAAGCTTTACCTTGATGAAAGGAAACAATTGATACAAAATGTTTTCCGCTTATGATGAAAAAGTTTGTATCACATCCGATGTTTAGACCACTAGTTTTTAAGTTTCTTACTTATGTTTGACCGTTCATTGGGTTCACAATTGGTACTTACAAAAATGTATCATTACTTTTAGATTATTTTCTTATCCTCATAGTAGCGAGAAAATTTATAATTTGATTTTAACCATTCTACGTGAGTTTAAGTTGTTTGACAAGATCTTGAGCATATCTTTTGATAATGCTTCAAACAATGATGGAACGGTTCAAATGTTTAAAACCGTTTTAGATTCTATGTGTGATGGTATGTTACTCCATGCTATCTGTTATTATCACGTAATAAACCTTATAGTTAAAGATGGCCTAAAAGATGAAACTACTGGACACTATGTGCAATGTATTCTTGATATTTTGATGTTTGCTAATAGTAGTGGCAAGAAAGTACAGAAATTCAAGGCTTTATGTAAGGAGATGAGAATGAAGCTTTTGAAACCGTTGTTGGATGTTCAACATCGTTGGAACTCGACATACTTGATGTTGAAGAGGGCGGTGCAATACAAGGAGGTCTACAACCAATTCGTCTTCTCAAAGTTTTCGGAAGGGAAGCCTTCAACCGAATGTTGATATATTGCGTAATGTTTGTGCAACTTGTTGGAGGTCTTTTATGAAACAACGATAAAATTATCGGGTGTTTATTATCTAACTTCTCATCTTATTCTTCCCGAATTGCTTAATATAGCTACATTGTTAAATAAGTATAGATATCTAGGACCTTTTACCCATGTCATTGTAAAAAAGAAGGCTAAATTCCTCAAGTATCATGAGAATATCCCTCCACTTTTTTCCATTGCATATGCTTTGAATCCCCTAATAAAGTTACAAGAGATAGAAAGCATATTAGATGCAATAGATGAGAACTTAGGAATAAGACATAGTGATAAAATAGAGCAATTTAATGATGTTATGAATGGAATGTTTCATATTTGTGACAATAGAGATGGGAGACAACAAATTATCTCATTTGGAGCTTCAAGTGCTAGTACTTCCTCACACCAACAAAATAAGGATAAATATCAATATCTTTACAATCTTATTAAGAAAAAGAAGCCTAATAGTACACAACAATCTTTCGATAAATTGACCTTATATCAACAAAATGACTTCATTGTTTTCATGTCTCCTAACGATTTAGTCAATTTTGATATCTTATCTTGGAGGAAAGTTTCTTCCATGCACTATCCTATTTTAGGAACAATGACACGTGATATTCTTAGTGCTCAAGTTTCCACGGTGGCGTCCGAGTCATGCTTCTCAGCCAGCGGTCGAGTGCTTGATGATAGAAGAAGCTGGCTATGTCCTGAATCTTTGGAGTGCATGGTGTGTTGGAAGGATTATCTTAATGCTAGATACCGGGAGTAAGACAAGAAAGCCGACGAGATGACTTCCAATTCGGATGGGAGTTTGGAAGAGATGGAAGATAGAGTAACTTCTTTAGAGTGATTTTTTGATATGCCTTTGATATGTATGTCGTAATATTATTTTCGAATGTTAAATATGAGGTAAGGTTTTATGTCCCCCTCATCTTGTATTTTTTTTTTAAATTAATAAAGTAGCCAAGGTTCCGTCCAGGACCTAGATAAGTTTGGGCTTAGTATTGTACAAATCACGATGATCCGATCAAATTATAGGAAAATCGTAAACGATTTTGATGCAAAAATGTCAATTATAGAAAAAACGTCCTCGGTTTTCAATAAACTGTCACCAGTTTTGATGTCCAGATACCACCTTCAAAATAAAACATCAAAACCATCACCAGTTTATTGAAAACTGTCATCGATTTTCGATCACTGAGAGACATCAACTAGAACACATCAAAATCGTCACCGGTTTCTGAAATCGTCATCGATTTAAAATCACTGAGAGCACATCAACTGGAACACATCGAAATCGCCACCAGTTTAAAATCACTGAGAGCACCTCAAACTGGAACACCAAAAACCGATGATGATATTCAGAAACCGATGATGGTTTTCGATCACTGAGAGCAACATTAACTGGAACACTAAAAACCGATGACGGTTTTTCAAAAACCGTCAACGATTTTTTCCCGATCTTCAATTTAACCCCTCGACCCCTTCTTCTTCCCCTCACTTTTTCCCCACTTCTCTCCCTTCCACCCCAAAACCTAATACACCCAAACTACGAATTACACCCAATTGAGCCCAAATCTCCCCAAATCTCATCACATCTACACCCATTCTTCAATTCCAACGCATTAATTTCATCAAAACACCATGATTCTCACCAATTCACTCTTACTTTTCGTATTAATTTTAATGCTCAATATCCAAGGTTGAAGACAACCGGGTAATAACGATAGATCGAATGATGACTACAACGTATCCGATGTATCGAGGACCCCAACGTGGTGCACAAAGTCCCAATTCTTCTAGGGCGACGAACGTTGACAAGGATAAGGGAAAGCAACCGGCCAAAGAGAAGGGAAAGGGAAAATGAAGGCCGACGGAAGACGTGGGTGTGGAGAAGTTGAAAATCGGTGAAAATACCGGTGGTTCTCGTCGAAAAAACGCTATTAATACCGAAATTCCGAGACCCATGCAAATCGACCCTACGGGAGGTAGTCAATCTAGTGCCACTCTTGAGTTTCTATCTGATCATTATGAGAGTGTGTATAATGAGCAATTGAAGAAGGAACTTAATTATGGCCATGTGATTGATCTTGTTTCGCTTGAGCAAAACAACTTTCCGAGGTTTAGTGATTGGTTTGAAGCTCAAGGTTGGAAAGATTAGTAACCAATAGGACAACTAGATGCTATCTGGAGATGGTGCGATTATTTTCTGCTCACTTCAAGCCTATCCCGAAGAGAATTTACCATTCTAGGTCATGGGTTAAGGGTAAAAACATTGTGCTCAATCCGGAGATTATTGGTCAAGCTTTGGGGATCAATTTTGAAGGAATAGCGGAGGCCAAAACAAAATTGTTGGAAAATGGTTGAGGGATTTAGTATTGAAATATAAAATCACAAATCCCTATGCCTTTCATGCTAATGAATTAGATCCCAAAATGAGGGTATCGCATCTTATAGTAGGTCGGTGGTTGAAGGAAAAAACCGAGGGGATGGATGATCCAACATGCAATGAGATTTTGTTCATGTATGCGTTGATTGAGAAATGGTTGATCAATCTTTCTTTCTTTCTTCTTTATCAAATGGACAAGTGTACTAAAGAACATGGAAAGACTCTTTCATTTGGGAATTATATTTCCTAAATTCTTGGGTATCATGATTTTGATTTGAGTAAGGAGAAAAAGGTAGAAAACACTTTCAAGATTTTGGGATCTCTGGCTCATCTTTTTACCCTTAATTACGCTGTGAATCCGAAAACCGGTATATAGGAGCTCATTCATCCAATGAATGTAGCGAAAAAACAAGTTAAGGATCCGAAAAGGCCGGCTTATTATGATCTCAAAAGCATCCAGCTTAGGTGGAAGTTTTTGCAAGCAACATTTAGTGCATAATAAGAAGTGGAAGAAGAAGAAGAACGACACGATGAAGATGATGCTTGTGAGCATTGCCCTCATTTTTGCTCATTGGACCGCTCAATAGATTTCTTAACCGACAACTACGAAAGGTTAGAGCGGAACTATGATGCACTTCAAAGGTCGGTGGACGCCTTCTAGGATCGAGTAACTGCGAGATGAGAAATAGAATATCACCGTCATGATGAGATCACATACTATCTTAACCGGTTAGCATTATAAGTGGGAATTCCTCCTCTACCGTCTGCGGGTGATGATGATGACGACGGCATGGATATGCAGTTGTTTAGTTGTTTTCTTCTTTGTAATGTTTTTATGCTTCTTAAAACTTGCATAATTCATCTTTGGAACATGTATCTTTATATTTGGATATGTAGTTGTTTAGTTGTTTTCTTCTTTGTAATGTTTTTATGCTTCTTAAAACTTGCATAATTCATGTTTGGAACATGTATCTTTATATTTGGAACAATGTTATTGTTTTTATAACTTTTAAATTGTCACTTTCTCATGTTAAAATATTTCGAATATAATTCACATGTCATGTCAATATGTTGATGACACTTGAACACTTTTTTATGTATGAAACTTTGGAACAAACGTAACAATTCAAATGTTGCTATCTTATTGGAAACATATAGTTATTAAGGTTTGTAAGTTTATCACTTCAAAAGGTAATTTTTTTTTTTCATTTTTAAAAATGAAAACCGGAAATGGATAGTGAAAAACGTTATCGGTTTAGTGAAAAACGTTATCGATTTTCTAAAACTGTTGACGATTTTGGATGATTGAGATGTACAGGTTTTGTAAGTTTTCATGATATTAGAACCTTTATCGGTTTGGGATACCGTGAACGGTTATGGAAAAAACCATCAACGGTTTTTCCACAACCGTCGACGGTTTTGATGTTTCAGGAAAACAAAAAAAGGGAAAAACCAACGGGCCGGGCCGTGCTTTCATGATTGGGATCAAGGCCCAGCCTTAACCCGGTCAAAGTCAACTGAGCCGGACCAATGGGCTGGGCTGTTACATAACAACATCAGACAAAAACATGTGCATGTATATTGCTTACAACTAATAACTTTGATAGAAGCGCCATATGACCCGTGATAACAAAACCGTGACAAAACATTCGAGTATGCTCCTGTTAAAGTTCCAACGGTCCAACAAAGGATGATATGTCGAACGAGATAGAACAATACACTATAAAATACTACCAAAGGTTACGACGGGAAAAATCCGTCGTAAAACATACTTTCTGTCGCAAAGATAATTTGCGACAGAAGTATCCATCACAAAAGTACTCGTTTCAAAACAACTACTTTGCTACGGATCCGTCGCAATCGAGTCCTATTCACGACGGTTTGATTTTTTCGATAACAAAAAAAAAAAGTTTCATAATTTATTAATTTTTTTATTTCTATTGTGAAGGAATTCAGATGCAAAAAATAATTTAATTTTTTAAAATTAATCAATTAGTTTTTAATTATTTAAAAAATTAATTCAAAAAAAGAATTATATTTTTGCGACGGAAAACCGTCGCTAGATGAATTTTTTTTATCTTTTTTTTTAAATTTTTGCTACAGATATCCATCCCTCCCTCTTTTTTTTTTTTTTTTTTGCTATGGTTTCCGTCGCAAGTATTTGATTTTCTTTTAAAAATAAAATTGGTATTTGAGACCGAAATCCATCGCTATTTTGGTTTATTTAAAAAAAATTAAAAAAAACAACCGAAAACATGAAGCTCTTTATTACATCACAACTTCTTGCGTTACAAACCAGAATCCATCACCGGATACAAACAAAAGTACATAAATCCAAATACAAACGATCTAATCTTATTTTATTATAATATAGGTTTAAAATCTCAAAAACATTTCTCTTTTCAAAT
This sequence comes from Drosera spatulata, assembly GCA_035668315.1. NCBI lineage: Eukaryota > Viridiplantae > Streptophyta > Magnoliopsida > Caryophyllales > Droseraceae > Drosera > Drosera spatulata. The sequence goes on from JAOVYX010016756.1 coordinate 11,485, forward strand.
TGATATATATTGGTGTAAGTATGTAAAATCTATCAACATATGTGGAAAAAGTTCATGTATGAACATTAAAATACTCATTTTTATGGAAAATAATATATTTTCACGACGAAAATCTGTCATAATGGTATTTTTTATAAAAAAAAATTTTGATTTTTGCCACGAATCTCGTCACAGAATGTATAATTGCATTTCTTAAATTTTTTTATTTGTGATGGATTCGTAGCGAAATACTATTTGTAAAAAATTTGAATTTTCAAAATTTTGAATTTCAAAATTTTAAGGTTCAATTTTTTTAGATTTATACGACGGATCTGTCACTAAACCTAAACATATAAAATCCAATATTTTTTCTAACTGTTGGAAACATTTTTTTTAGAGACGGATCCGTATTTAAAATGTTAAGTTATACTTTTTCGCTACAGATTCGGCGTCAAAATTTGACCTGAAAAAAAATTAAACCCTGACACTAAATCCTAACCTTTTAAACAAGTTTATCATATAGAAATGTGTATAACATCGTAACAAGACATTATTAAATTGTAGATTTTCTTTGATTTTATTAGTTGTGATATATTATAAATGATTTGTAATATATAAAAAGTTTTATGTTAACAAAATATTACTTTTTAATGCGAAAAAATTAATCTTAGCAAATTACTTTGTTTTGATGTAACAAATTGAAATGTAACATGACCATTGGAAAAAAAATGTTCATATGATAGAACAAAAACTAAAAATAAATATAAATAAATAAATAAAATCAAGAAGAGATTTTAGCGACGGAGTCCGTAACTAAACACTTATTTTTTTAAGATTTTTTAATTTCAAAATACTAAGGTTCTAAATTTATATTGGTTTGCGACGAATCCGTAACAAAAATTTAATAAAAAACTAATATATTTTTTTTAAAAAAAAATAATTACAAGCGGATGTTGACTTTTCTCTCACAATTTCTTTTATATATATATATTAACTTGAGGGACGAAACTGTGGCTAAAATGCTGGTTTTTTTAGTGGCGATGAACTCTTTATGTTATGTCCATCAGTAGAAATGCAAAGTCTGATATTTTACATTTAATCGGCCAGTTGCTGCCTATGCATTGAAACTTCGATTCCACGACATGCTATTCATCTTACCGGTAAAACATAAATGGAAACTTGAACAAAACGTGTAAACATGCCCTTTACATAAAATTCATAGGACTTGTTAAATTCAAGACATCTTTTGCTAGATCCAGAGAAATCAATCTCTGGACATTGCAAAAGTCTGCTTCAGATTTTACATTTCCTCAAGTTATCTGTTTCCAGTACATGATGTTTATGCCTCTACAAGGCACCTTTTCTGATCTTTGCTTTGAAGAAAGCCTATGCATAACAACAAACATACAGAAAGCTAATACATTATGTGTTCATCTAGGGGGGATTGGCGAGCTGAGGCCCTCTTGAGATGACAATGGATGTGGAGGTTGGTATCGCTTCGATGGAAACGCTGGTTTCCTGAATGACGCCCTTTTCTTTAGCTTGTGTAGAGCTTGTTTTGTGTACAGTGTCCGGAAAACCGGAGAAGCTCTCTCCTTGAACTTGAGTACCATGAAGAAGAGGAACCGGTAGCTCAAGATGATGATGAAAACGGCCGCAAGGTCCCACCACTTGGAATGATCCAAAGACATACCATAGATGTTCTGTATAATGTAAGCGCCTGATAGTTTCGGTTGACCTGGAATGATGTTATCGAATTGGAGTCCCAAGAGATCATTCTTGTACCCACCCTGTGAATACCATGGAGATAGCAATTAGCAATAGACACTGTCTCTACAAGAACTATACGAATGTCCACAGCATAGAGGGTAGAACACCTTAACGATTATCTTTCTGATCTATATCTAGTAAACTGCTAGGTATATAAGCTAGCCTGCACACTCGCAAGTGCATGCTCCTGCAACATTTGTTCTAAGAGGATAGCAGAATGGAAACCTATCTCATCAATCAAACAGAGAGGAGTACCTGTAGTGCCCATGATCCATATGTAATATAAGAAAGCGGGTAACGCCAGAAAGGTTTAGGCAGATCAGGCAGCAAACGAAAGAAGCCGGAAGTCATCATCATGATTCCCTGTGGAATTATAATCAGTAAGAATGAGTTGTTGAGTACTAACTATGTCAATGAAGAAATAAGAAAAATGAACGTCCTAGAATATATATGGTTTCATAATACTTACGATGACTCCTGTTCCTGTGATGACGCCCATCAAGTAGTTGGAAACAAGTGAAGCAACAACCATCATGCAGCTCTCGACTACGGAAATGCAGCCAAGGAGAATGAGAGCATAGTAGATGAACTGGGAGAATGATTGCTTATAAACCATATAAAAACATATGGCGGCCGAAACGACTGAAACTGCCAGCAGATATGGGAAGGATGAGAGAAAGTTCGATACAATGTACACAGCGACTCCATAATACCCACTAACCCACTCTCGGTTGAAGACCTTAAGTTCTTCTATGAATGATGGGAAACCACCAATTGACATAAAAACCATGAAGCCTGATATGAAAGCGCCAGAAGCACCTCTGGCCAAGATGGAAGTATATGTGGTGCCGACATTATAGAATACTGTACCGACACACAGGGATACCACGATGTAAGTGACTAAACGTGCCCAATAATATCCAACATCCCGGAACATGTTTATGAATGATCTTTGCGTCAGTACTGATAGTTGCTTCAGCCATGATGGATGACTTGTTGTGATTTTGTGTGTTGGTGGCAGTTTCTGCAAATCAAAATTCAAGTCACACTGCATACTATTTGAGCTGCGGGAATGGGCTGGATAGTATAAATATGGATGCAACAAACAAGCCAAAATGGTTTCAGATGCTTACAATGGATGAGAGTTCTTGAATCTTAGCTCTGACCCTCACAGCATATTCTGACCATCTGTACTTCTCAATAAGTGTCGCTTTGATTTGACCAGTTTCCATGACCATCAGGGGATCCGATATTTTCGCCATTTCCTACGGGAGGAAGAAATATCACAAGTATCGTCAAATTAAAATCTACGATATTTTAGTTGTGCCGAATGTCAGAGTTTTAGCTACCTGCCTACTCAGACTACCAAAAAATGTAACAAAAAAATTACAAACTTCACGGCTGAAGTCATGTGATTCTGTTGGGAAAAGTGTACGAGTATAGAAGAAGACAAAGGTATGCTTACATATTTTCCAAAGGAGCCCATCAATGTAGCCGTAACCTTGTCAAAATCTGAATTAATACAACGCAGGAAATGGTCGGATGGGTTTCTTTTGCTTGGACATGGGAATCCAGCTTGTGCAAAGAACTGCAAACTCGAACATGATTATGGAATTGCCAACTTGGATCTTACAATTTTTCCAACCAGACTAAATGCTTTTAAACATACCTGTAGAGCAGATTTGGCCTCTCCAAAATAAACTGTTTCACCACCAGTCAGAAGAAAGAGGTCATCAAATAGAGCAAAGACTTCACTACTCGGCTGGTGAATGGAAGTAATCACTGTTCTCGAACTGTCCTTTGCAAGGTTCCTAAGGAGCTGAACAACAAAGAAAGACGAAGCGCTATCAAGGCCACTGGTGGGCTCATCCAGGCACAAGAGAGACGGGCGTGTGAGAATTTCAATGGCAATGCTAAGCCGCTTCTTCTCTCCACCACTTATTCCTCTCAAATGCCAATTTCCAATGAGTGTGTCCTTACAATCTTGGAGTCCCATGTCCATGATTGTCATGCTCACTATTGCATCCACCTCTTCCTTGCGCAGTGAAGGCGGAAGCCGCAAATGGGCAGAATACGTGATGGTTTCTCGAACAGTTAGCGTTCCTAGCAGCACATCCTCTTGAGTAACATACGCCTAGAATTCACATGAAGAAGAATGTGTTCAGGCTAAATCAGTAGAGGGAACAAAAATGCTTATTAGGTGAATCTTAATTGCATATTCAAGTTTATGCTGGAACTCACCACTACTCCGCGGTCTATTTTCTTCTTTCCATTTAGAAAGATATTCCCTGTCATGACCACATTTGCGGAGAGTCTACCTGTGACAGGAAAAACTCAAGCCGTCACTTCACTGTTACGAGGTCTCAAAGCATCATCCAATAACAGAAAACACAGCTAGCAGGTATCATTGCGGGATAGTTCTTCATGTATTCATGGAACACCACCATTCCTAGCATTTCAACATTGAGGTTGGAGTTGGTGTCTTCATAGTTTCACCTACTGACACTTCGACCACGTAATTATTGGATCAAGCGTTCCAACCAGTAGAATATGGCTATTGAATCACAGAATTGATCCAGTGTTAAAGATACAAATGTTTTTCACGGTCTTCTTAGCGCATGGAACGTAGGCACAGATGTTAGAGTTGGATTCTTCATAGTTTCACCTTCTTGCTCTTCAGCTACTTCATTATTGCATCAAATCCTATAAGATTCACCTGATGGCGCTTTTAGCTTTGATCCAATGTTAAGTTTCAAATGTTATTTTGGGTCTCCCATATATCATCAACTTAAACTCTCGGTGGAATAGTGACTACATACAACTGTCAAAACGAGAAACCACTAGATACGCTGACTGATACCAGTATGCGAGCTATATGTTCCGCCATATATTGCATACCATACACTTCTCTCTCTCTCTCTCTCTCTCTCTCTCTCTCTCTCTCTCTCTCTCTCTCTCTCTCTCTCTCTCTCTCTCTCTCTCTGTCTCTCTCTGTCTCTCTCTGTTTTTTTTTTTTTTTTGGTCCATATTGCATACCATACTCTAAACATCATTAATGTGTATATAGGTAACAGAAAAAGATAGATAATTAGACAGTCCTAGGGTGCTGGACCATCACCATTGAAAAAGCAATAGTACAAGAGGCATTCATGCTACAGAATGGACCATCGCCATTAAATTAAAGCAATGAACAAATGGTGTTAAAACGGATAGAATGTAAGTTCGGTTGAACCATCATTATTAAAGGAGAGTACAAAGTGTAAACCAGATGTATACATTTATCCAAGAGCTATCAACTAGATGTCGAGGTTCAGCTAGTAGCACTCAAAAGAGTAAATGTTAGCAGGTAAGACGTTAATGAGATATGGTTATGAGGCATTGTCATGGGACGCTCCCTCTCATGTTGGCAAGGTCGTGATGGCAAATTCTCACCCTCTCCTATAATACATGCTACCTCCGTCCCAAAATATATCGAACTGTTTAATCCGATATACGGATTTATATATATGCTAATTTTTTATGGGATTTGATAAAATAAAATTTTTAGTGATAGTGGAATGCAAGTGGGCTTTAACAGAAAGAATGAGAAAGAAGAAGGAAGAAATGGACGATGTATTATAACAGATAATGATTTATTCTAATGTTTTTATGTGAAAAAATTACTACATATATAGGTTGACTATATTTTAAGACAGTTCGAATAGAAAAATATGATATATAATATGAGACGGATGGAATATTATAATATTTATTTATTTGAAGTGTCTCAAAATATTTGCATTTTTTCCTTTTTGATAAGTTCTTTTATTTAAAAAAATACAAAATCAATGGAATTGATAAATAACGCATCCACTATCTATTCTTATAACTGCTATAATAAATCATACTATCATTATATATAGATCACCAAAATCCATAAAAACAATTAACACGTCTCTAAATTTCGATATCAGATCAAACGATTGCATGTAATTTGAGACGGAATGAGTATTATTATGAGTTCAGGACATTCCGTGAATGAACGTCCTGAGCTCAAAGCATACTTTTTAGGTAAGACGGGAGAGTGAACGGGTCTGCATTGCGGTCCAGGTAGCTCAAATGGCTCAAAGCGTTTTGCACGCACGTATGTTAGAAAGTTATCGTCAAAGGTATAAAGTTTAGATATTACAAGGAATAAGCTCAGACATTTAAGCTGGCAGTGAAGTCTCTGTGGCTGAGCGACTGTGTGCAGCGCTGCTAGGACTTACAAGGAAAATTTTCGACTTAGCACCACTAAGTTCAATTTTGTACTGAACTGCGCCGACAGCACAAAACTTATATTCCATCTTGTCTTATATTAAACGACAAAGAATCAAATATTTTTTTTATAATCTTTTCAAATAAAAAATACTACCAAATCTATCTCATATATTATAGTAACATTAATTTTCTTTTCAATTGTTACAATAAATTTACTATTAAAAAAATATATTTTTAAATCATCAAAATTCATAAAAATTCAATACACAGAGTAATTCTCACGTCGGGATCAAAATATTATAATTAATTTGAAACTAACCTAGTACTCCATTATTTGTGCTAAAACTGGGAACTTTATTTAGTTGTCACAAAACACAATCAAAATTCATCTGGACAAACGTAATGCACTTTATGGCTTATGCTTATGCCAAATTCGGATTAGCATGAGACTAGCTTGACTGTTATTCCGAAGCGATGGAACAACTAAGCTTAAACTCCTTACGTACATTGACAACATACCTACCGAAAGCAATCAGAGAATATATCTAAAACGGTAAGTTACCCAAAACCGTTCATTCTTTATCAAAATAAGCAATTCTCTATGTTGCAACGAAACATAGCACGGGGTTAATGTCAATTTTGTCAACATGCGGTTAACCGTCCACCTTCAAAATCAAGGATAATGTTTTTTTTTTTTTTTTTCTTTTATCAAACTTGAGCAGGTTTTATGAAACTTGCCAATCAAAAACTCTTGCACCAAATTTCAACAAAAAAAAAAAAAAAAAGAAAAAAGAAGAAGAAAAGACTTCTCTAACTAGTACCCACTACTCGACACATGTTACTCCAACTGGTCCCAATAACAAGTCAACAGTTGGCTATGGTACTCGTTATTCCACACATGTTTTTGTCATTTTCATTCTTACATCAAGCAATCTCACGATATATCGCTGATATCACAAGAAAGCACATAACCTTTATCGCAATTCATGTTACATGACAATTTTACATAAAATTATATTTAATCATCGGGCAATACAAATCGAAGTTTAATCAGAGAAACCCGCCCCCTATCAATAGTTGTCTTCTTTATGTGACTGAATGACAATTAATTATTTCCCGTTTTATCTCAACATAAGAATTTTGAAAAAACGAAATGGAACAAAGGAGAGAAAAAAGAACTCACCAGCGAGCGAATCCAGCAGGGTGGACTTCCCGGACCCAGAGGGGCCCATAATAGCCATGATCCGGCCCGGCTCAGCATACCCTCTCAGCCCATGAAGTATCCTCTTGGTGGGCCCATCCCCCCTCGGCGGAACCACCACCGTCAGATCCTCCCACACCAAGTACGCCGCCCCACCACCACCACCTCTTCCTCCTTCTCCTCCGGTCCAACCTCTCCCCTCGCCGGCCGCATCCGAACCCGGTTCGGTTTCGATCTCCATTGAGAAGAAAAATGCGAGTGAAACTGAGGAGAGTGAATGAATTGTGTGGGTGATTTGTAGTGAGAAGTGAGAAGTGAGAAGTGAGAAGTGAGAAGTGAGAGGCTAGTGGTGTGGGTGTGGGAAAATGTGGGTCGAATTTAATGAGTGATGGTGAAAGGAGAGAGAGAGGGGGGCGGTGATGGTGGTGCTGATGTATTCTTTTTTGAGTAAAGACGACGAGTTCGAGGGACTTTTTGGGTGTCTGGTCTCAAGTTAGTCCAACTGATTGACAAATATTTGTCATAATTGTCTACAGCAGAATTTTGGTCGAGTTGGATCATAATCGGTTCGTGTTAGGATCAGAGATGGTGTGTTGTGATTGAGTTATCCACATCGGCTGTGAGGGACTAAAGGTCACGTTCTAAATCCGTGTATGCAAGATGGACAACATCTTGATATTAGGAGTAACCACCCAGTACGAATATCACTTTGGCCTTGTTCTAACAGGGTTGTGTTGAAACTAACAACGAAGGTTAAAACAACATGGTCGATTGGCCGTAGGGTCAGATTTAGTCTCGATTGTTCGCGTTCATCTCTCATTTGTTTACTACTTCACTCCCGTTAAAAATATAGGAATACTTTGATGAAAAGCCCAACTATATAATCCATATAATTGAACTAGTGGCCAATATACAGTACGGACGACTTGGTTCAGATCTCTGAAACTTGGTAATCGAGTATCTGGGATCACTTCTGTACTGAACAGGAGAGGACCATGAGGCCTTAAATGGGTTTGGGGATTTTCTGCACCAAGAAAAAGCTCAAGTGGTCTGTGGGAAGTTTCTCTTCGAGTGAGAACCCACACACACTGCATACTTATTGTTATGAATGAAGAAGAAACTCTGACTGACCCAGTCAAATAAGCCATCTGTTATTACAGCATTACAGGTTAGGGAATTGAAAAGTGAGGTTTGAGATATAGAAATTTGGTTGGATGGAATTTGGACTGAATATGAATCGACGGATGAACTAGATGGTACGAGTATGGCGCTTATTTGTTGAGCATCCGTAACGGATTGAATTCTCGAAAAAACCTTCAAACTCTGCAAATTGAGACTGCAAATTTGCATCACAATGGTGCACTCTTCTATCCCTTCAAATTTGAACAAGCAGTAAACCAAAATCCTCTGCTCGAGTTTCACTATGAAAGGCTCAATAATGGTTTGTGCTATTTTGACATGGGCATAGTTATATTTTTAGTATTAACAGTATCGATTTGTTATTATTTGCTAATGTTATTAAAATGATATTATGTTATATTTTGGCAATATCACTGGATGAATATTGAGAAGAGCGTCACATGTTTTTGTTAAGTTTTTTCTTTTTATGTTTGAGCTTGTTGTCAAAGAGATTGAGACCCTAAAAAATGATTTTTGTTATATCTTGTGTCATATGTAACAATGGATTTGACAAATAGAAAAATTTAACAAATGCCAAAAAATAACTTTTGTTAGAGCATCTCCAAAGGTAGAGGAAATGAGCATGCTACACTCATACTATAGTATGTGAGTATGAAAAATACACTCCAATGGTACCTTCCTTTCTTGTAAACCTTTAGCTTTTGGTAAAATAAGTGCCAAATATAGTAAGGAAAATAACACTGCTATGTCTATCTTCTTCCTCTCCAAGTCCAACTTCTCTATCAAAGCCAACAATTTCTCTTCCAAATCCATTTTGCTAAATTTTTAACATGTCACCATTGAAGCAATCATGCCAAATTATAGTCAAATTATACTATTCATTGTCATTTTTTGACATAACAATGGAAAATTTGGGTAACACCATTAGAGAAAATCCACTGCACAATGATACAATGTATTTTGATATAGACAAAGTTTTATTTTGATCATGAATAGTCTCAATTTGTCAAAATATATCAATGTTACTTCAATGATAGGTATGTTATATTATCCATATGTTATAAATCAATAGATGGAAGAATGCCAAATAGGTTGTTTCTATTGTGTTGGGATTAGCGCATCTAGTTTTGTGGATAGACAAAAAAATGACTTTTGTTATATTCATGGCCAAATTTGACACAACAAATAACAAAAGGCTAAATTCACCTCGAAATTAGTTGTCTATTGGAGTGCATTATTTTTTCGAGCCATTGTTATAATATAACTATGGCAAGTCATATGGCTATTGCGTTGGACTTGCTCTTATAAATGGATTGCTATCGCTAAAATATAATAATGATGATAAAAATACTATCTTCAATGGGCTCATTATTCCTATGTAAATTTTATCAACTATTCATCCAATAAAAATATCAAATTATAGCACATCAGAGCATTTCCAATGATATTAGCTATATTTAGCAAAGGCAAACTAAATTTTAACAATGAATAGTGACAATTTGCAATAATTTGCTAATGTTGTTCCAACGAGATTGTACTATATTTTAACATTGTTGTTTGATCGACGGTTTATAAAATACCACATGTGTGTTGATGGATTTGGTGTTGTTGATGTGTGGATTTTTGTTGTAGATTTTGATTTGTTAAAATATGACATTTGCTATTTTTATTGTCAAATTTAACAACTATTATAGCAAAGCCAAAATTTACCTTTGGCAAAATTGGTCCATTGCAATATTTGTGAAATCCTAGTTAAATTTTGGTTATATCAAGGCATTTGCTGGGTCCATTGTGGATGCCCTTATCATTGGAGAAGCATTTGCATTTTATAGTAATTTTCATTATTCATAATCAAAATATAATAATGTCTATATCAAAATAGCAAGTCCCATTGGACTTGTTTTTAGAGATGCTATCTTGTGTCAAATATGACAATGGATTTGACAAATGTAAAATTTAGGAATGAAAAAACTATCCCGTTCGATTGATGCATTTAGAGATTATTGTTATAATTTGACAATAACAACCTATTTAACAAATAACAACCCCATTGGACTTGCTCCAAAGCTTACCACTCTTGCTTTTTCTTATTTATGGATTTCTAATCAGTTTTTAATTTATTTTTTCTTTTGATGTGTGTGTTTTGAGTCTACCTGTTTTGTAATATCCCGAAAAAATTGAGATAAATTATTTTCTCAGTAATTAAAGAAAATAATAAATTATTGAACGTCATAATTTATTTAACGGGATTATAAAACTTTCAAATAAAATCATGATAAAAATATGATAAATACGAGTAAAATTCAACCCTATCACACAAACATGTGGGATCCACTATCCCTTATCTTTTTTAAAACACTCCCTCCACTTCACCCACCCCACCCCACTTCACTTCCATCTCTACTCACATCCTCACTTCACCACCCTCACCACAATTCTCCTCTTTTCTACTTACTCTTTATTTTCTCTCCGTCTCTATTCCATCATCTCTTGGAGTCAAGGAGACATGACGATCAAGGGATTCTTCATCATCCCTTGAAGTCAAGAAGGCCAAAGCTCCGTATCGTCATCCGACATCTTTTAAGGTTTAAGTCTTCGTCAAAACGCATTGAAGAGGTGAGCATCACTTATTTAATATTATCTCGACATAGACATGGGATCATAAGAACTTGTATGAACAAAAAATATGAAAAAATCATTAAAAAAAATCCGTTTTTGAGATTCTGGGCACCGACATATTATGAAAGATTAGAAATTTTGTGAAAATTATAGGATCCGAGATAAATTTTGGTTTTAATATATATTGAATTCTCACATGTGTAATTTCTGATAAAGTCAATAAATAATGATTTGGACGTGTGAAGCTTAAGATATAAATCAAAACGTACGGGTATATCAATATGTAAAAATTAAATACGGGGATGACTTTGTGGCCTGATCTGCAATTACTCAGTAAAAGTTAAGAAATGAGCCTTATATCACTGGAAATATCTTGAACTTTAGTTTTTAGAATAATTTACAAATCTATATTCGAAGTTGTATGTAAAGAGTTATGAGTTGATTAGTAAAGCAATGTCAATCTGCCTAATTTAGCATAAAACATAAATTAAAGTAATAAAATGTCATTATCAGTAAAGTTTTATAATAGAAATTTTGATTTTATGGAAAAATTATGGAGTCTATTTTATTATCAGTGTACGAGAAGTTATACATTTAATACGTAAAAAGGTCATTTTCAACAGTTTACGGAACGGGGCTGGAATATCCTGTTTTGACCCTGAAACAACCCCAAATATTTACGATCAAAATACATAAAATCATCATTATTGACTATCAAAATAAGTACCAAAGATTCTTCTCAAAAGTTGACACCAGCATATAATATTAGTATATCGGTTTTTCAAGAAGTACGAACAAATATTTTTAATTATATAACGGAAGCAATCATTCACAAGAGTGTGTCTTAATACACATATCGTATGATGTTGTAGGAGTTGAAGATGCTGATTGTTGACACATAAAAAAAGTTGAGCGCGTGTCTGTAAAAAACGGTGTTAAGAAGGTAATGTTTAGACATATTGAATGTGATGTGACGATACATATTATTATATCAAAAAATATATTAATATGCATTGGAATCTTTGGACGTAATCACCAAGTATGACTTACGTAAAATAATGTTTGCAACTACTATGTGCTGTGAGCTATGTGCTGCGTGTTGTGGGGTGGTATTATGTGTTTTGTGCTACATTTCAATGATAATGAATTGATAGCTATTTGGAATGGATAATATTCCATAATCAAGATAATGGTTGCAGTCAGTGCCAAAATTTTGAAAAGCAAACATGAATATCTATTAGCTATACATAATGTGCGGATAAAAGATATTATATTGACAAACAAAAAGTCTAAAAATGAAAAAAGAACATATACTGTAGATCTGTGATTGTGTCAACCAGAAGATCTCGATCATTCAAATTTTCATGAAGGATCGACATCTATAAC